>JABEVN020000599.1:0-29676 GCA_013146195.2 Codonopsis lanceolata | reverse complement strand
AGAGGTTAAAAACACAGGATGATGAGTCTTTAAAAACTATAGATGGTTGGGTGAAGGTTGAAAAGAAATTCGAGTTATTTGTTGAGATTGACTTTTCTGGTTATGTAACTTTGGAAAAGGTTAGTGAGGAACCAAATATAGATGTTACTAGCGGAGGGTGGGGAATCTGATGAAAAAGAGGACATTGTCTTCATATATTGTTAGTGATGATGTTGACATCATTGATGAACTTAGCATGAGGTTGCAAATGATCCGATGGGTGAAATTTGAATCGATGAAGTGAGGATGAGTCATCTAAATCTAGCATGTAATTTGAGGTTGAAGATGATTTAGAGAGTGAGAATGACATCTCGGATAATGATGAGTGATTTAATTGGAAGTGGATTTCAACGAGGAGTGGACAAGGGTAAAGGTAAAGTAGGTTATGATGATGAAGTGATGATGTCGGGTTCGTAATATGCGGATAGAGATGAGTTGAGGAGTTTAGGCCTGACGGATGAAGGAGGATTAGAATGAGAAAATGCAAAATCACGGGTTTAATATGGACAATTTGAAGGACCCAAAGTTTCAAGTAGGGATGACATACATCGACTAAGGATGTTAGGGCGCCATTTACTAAATACAAATGAAGGATGTGATATTAAAAGAATGACAAGCGTAGAATCGAGGGCAATATGTAGAGGAATAGTGCATGCCCATGGACATGTGAGTTATAAAATGAGCGATGATTGGGAAATCGAGAACCTATAAGGATGAGCACATGTGCAATCGACTCGTCAAATTAGTATAGCAACTTCTTGGCTTGCAAATGAATATATGGAGGCTATTAGATCAACTCCTCGTTGGCTCTGAGTCTTTTTTTAGATTACATGTGAGGACAGGACAAGTCACTTGATATATCTAAGAGTCAAGCATCTGAGCTAAGAAGATTGCAGAGGATTTGATATATGGAAATCATGCAGAACAATATGGGCTTCTTAGGGACTATGTAGGTGAGGTTTTAAGAACAAATCCTGGGTCAACAATAAAACTTGAATTTGAGGATTATAATGAAGAGACAACATCGAGCGGGTTCAAGAGATTATATTGTTGTCTTGGGGCTTTAAAGGAAGGTTTCATGAGTGGGTGTAGGAAAGTGTTAGGATTTGATGGAGCCTTTCTCAAAGGTCCATTTCCAGGACAATTACTTTCAGCGGTTGGCATTGATCTTGACAATGGGATGTATCCGGTGGCTTATCTTTGTGGTTGAGGCAGAGAGAAAAGATTCTTGAAATGGTTTTGAAGGCGATAGTTGATGAATTTGAAATCACCAACCAGCAGCATTGGGTTTTCATTTCTGATGAACAGAAGGTAAAATATACATGGTTAATATTTATTTGTTAATTAATTTATTTGTTAATATATATTTTTTTGATCTTAATTGCATTTTATAGGGTCTAGTTCCAGCTATTGAAGAGATATTACCTGGGGTAGAACATAGGTGGTGTCTTGACACATATTCGAATAACTTTAGAAAATCTCATAGGGAAAGGCATTGAAGGACCTGTTATTCAGGATGTGCTAGAGCAAGTAATCAAAGGCATTTGGAGAGTGTTAGGAAAGAATTTGAAAAAGGCAGATGTCAAGGCATATCAGTGGGCCTTTGGAAAGGATCCTAGACATTGGTGTAAAGCTTGTTGGACCACTGCAGTCAAGTGTGAAATTTCAATGAACAATCTGTGTGAAAGCTTCAATGGATTTATTATTTCAGCTAGGTCTAGGGCTATTATTAGCATGCTAGAAACAATTAGAAACTTGTTAATGAAGAGGATTGTCAAGAAGAAGGCTGAAATAAAAAAACAGGTTGGTCCACTATGTAGTAGGGTACAAGAAAATTTTGAGAAGATAAAGACATAAGCAAGGATTTATTTTATTTGCGTTCATGGAATGGAGGTCAAGTGGTACCGAGTTAGAGGGCCTTGGGGAGAACAATGCATGGTTTCACTAACTGCTAGAACTTGTAGTTGTGGGAGATGGGACTTAACAGGAATTCCTTGCAAGCATGCTGTTTCTGCAATCTACTTAGAAGGTTCAAATGGAGGTAATGGTGTGCCTGAAGATTGGGTTCATGACTACTACACTTTGAAAATGCAAGATAAAATCTATTCACACACCATCAATCCTATAAATGGGAAAGATATGTGGGAACACCAAGAATATATTCCAATTGTTGCCCACAAGATGTGCACAACTTGGCGAGCCTAGAAAATTGAGAGTAAGAGACCCAAATGAAATACCAATAGGTAACAAAGGAAGAAGGGGTAGGCAGATGAGTTGCCAAAGATGTGGAAATTATGGTCACAACTTGAGGAGTTGCAGAGGTCAAGGCTTTCATGGTTCCATGAATCAACAAACTAGGAAGAAACATAAAAAGAATCCACGGTCATGCCTCGGTTGAACAAGTAAGTTGTATATTTTACAATTTCATTTAATTTTTACTTGTGTGGTTTGATTAACATTGGTGTTTTTTTCGGTGGAAATTAATGCTCAAGTAGCATGTGACATTGGCAATCCGGTTGAAAGGAGTTACGCTCGGGTTATTTTTTTATTTTACTAACAATTTCATGATTTACAAACAATGTTTATTGAATTGCTTAGATTGCTTAAGTGTATTTGTAGTGTAGTGTAGAAAAAAGGCAAAGGAAGTGGCAGAGGAATTGGTAAGGACAACGAGGCGAGGCAAAGGGGAAGACCTTGGCGGGGACAATTCTAATTCTACAATAGAAGTAAGTTTTGTTCTACTTTTACATTTTTCAAACATTCTCAACCTAGGAAACAAGTTTGACATGTTTTGATGTATGAATTTTTAGGGACTTCCAACTCAAGCCAAGGCAAAGGAAGGGGTATGTGCGAGAGGAAAGAATTCTCAACCAAGCCCAAATGTTGGGATTACAAGTCTGCAATCGTTGGTACAACCATCTCTTTGGATCACAAACCCAACCTCCAAGTTTCATGTTAAATGGATCAACCATTGTAACAAGCGAAGGTTTGTTGGAATGGGCGCCAAGGAAAAGGAAGCAAGACAAAAGAAGAAAGGCAAGGCGTTGGAACATCAACATATTTAGACATTTAAGTTGTAATGTTTCATGAACAATGGTGTTTGTTAGTACTTGTATATTTTTGAGGCTTTTGAGCCTAAAAAGCAGAATAGGTACAACCATATTTTTGTGGCTTTTGAGCCTAAACAACACCGGTGTTAGTACTTGTATATTTTGAGGCTTTTAAGCCTAGAAAACGAGGTGAATGCGGTATTAGGTGTCGGTACTTGTATATATTTTTGTGGCTTTGTAAATTCAGCTCCATGCTTGGTGTTCAATTCAGTTCAATTTGGTTTGTTGCCTTGAACAGTGTATACTCTTATACATATTAGGTAAAGGATGATGTTTACACACCATTAATGGCAACCTAACTATCACCATTGATGAACCAAGACACAAAACATAATTTATACAATTTACAACATTGCATTGATGAACCAAGGCAACAAATGGACTAAGACAAAACACAATCTACAAGCATATTGGCAAACAAACCATATTGGCAAACAAACCATATTGGCAAACAATACAACACAACCCCCATGTTGATATAACATTGCCAAAAAAAAAACTCATACAACACATCCCCGTTCTCTGTTCTATTGATATACAAAACATTGCCAAAAACAAAAAAAAAAACACTCACCACTTCCTAACTAGTCATCAAGATTACAATGATGAACCAAGACACAAAACTCAATCTACAAGCATACCATTTGAATTTTATTATCATTGGCAAACAAACCATATTTGCAAATCAATATCATACACAACCCCCGTTCTATTGATATAACAACAATGCCAAAAAAAAAGAAACTCATACAACACACCCCATCTTCCCTGTTCTACTAACATTACAACATTGCCATAAATACACACTCCCCACTTCCTAACCACTAGTCATCAAGATTACAATGATGAACCAAGACACAATCAACACCACCCACATCCACCTTTGTTTTGCATTTTGTCTTGCAACAGTAGCTTCATAGTGATTCACTCTTTTAAGGAGACCTGGGATGATTACCCTTCCTCTTTCACACATAGGTGGGTCAAGCCACCTAAAATATTTACAACCCTTTCTGCAGACAAATAATAGAATAAACATTATCCACACAAACAATAGAGTCAAGAAACTCGATCTCCTACACAAAAAGGCGTAAATTTAGAGCAAATATAATAGGTAAACTACTTCCATACACAACATACTTGGTAAACTGATTCCATACCTAAATTGGCGAAAATAATTCCAAATTAAAAACATCTTACCTCACGTGAACATGAACAAAAACGTCTTCGGGGTTTGTATCGGTCAAGCGGTTTGATGACTACCCTTGCTCCACATGCGCAATATAGGTCTCCAGGTCTCCCATTTTCGTTCTTTCCTGGGTTTGGAGTTTTGTTTTTGATGGATTTTATATATAACTGAGAAAGAAGACGGGAAGACTTCGCGCCAGGCAACTACCCGTGGAAAAGACAGAAAAGCCCTCACGTGATCTGCACAATTGATCATTAACGGTGATAATAAACGGCGTGAGGGGTTAGGGACCACCGATGAGCCAAAAAGCCCTACTTTGGTCAGTGGTGAAACTTTTGAAAGGTTGGGGACTAATGGTGTGCTTGGCCAAAGTTCAGGGACTAATGGTACACTTATCCCTAATAACAATAATAATGATAATAACAATAATAATAATAATAACAATAATAACAATAATAATAACAACAACAACAACAACAACAACAACAACAACAACAACAATAATAATAATAATAATAATAACAATAATAATAATAATAATAATAACAACAACAACAACAACAACAACAATAATAATAATAATAATAACAACATCAACAATAACAATAACAATAATAATAATAATAATAATAATAATAACTACAATAATAACAATAATAATAACAATAATAATAATAATAATAATAATAACAACAACAACAACAACAACAACAATAATAATAACAATAATAATAACAACAACAACAACAACAACAACAACAACAACAACAATAATAATAATAATAGTAATAATAATAATAACAATAACAATAATAATAATAACAATAACAATAATAATAATAATAATAATAATAATAATAATAACAATAATAATAATAATAACAATAATAATAATAATAATAATAATAATAATAATAATAATAATAATAATAATAATAATAATAATAATAATAATAATAATAATAATAATAATAATAATAATAATAATAATAATAATAATAATAATAATAATAATAATAATAAGCATAACCCAAGACAAAACAATCAAAGATTACATGTGTTAATTTGAAGTAAACAAACTCCAGATTGAAGAATATAAGGCAATAATAGGACAGAGCAAGAATTTTACCTGAGACAAGCTCCCTAAATCGAAGCCCTAAATCGTTGAATTCGATGTTATTCTGTCTACTCAACTAAAATTGGGATCAAAAGAAAAATATAGAAACAGAGGGAGGACGATGAGTAAAAGAACAAAATGAAAAACAAACTATAAAATATCATCTGCTATAATTAAGACGAGAGGGAGATAAAACTCACATGTATGCACCCTCCTTTGTATTCCTAACAGGATTGTATCACTGCAAATAGGACGAGGGAGAGTGGGAGAATCTATAAATTGAATCTGGAAAGAAAAGTTTCCTAACGACTCAATCAAGATTTTCTATAAAACGCTAGAAAATTAGGACAAGGGAGAGTGGGAGAAAGTGGGAGAGAGCGGGAGGGAAGTGATAGGTGGGTTGAAGTTTTGGGAATATTAAGGGGGAGAACTTTTGGTAATTTTCATTAGGTTTAAATCTTTATTTGGCCACCCTACTTTCGGCCAAAAGTCATTAAGCTCACTCTACTTTTTTTTTCCTCAATTTAATCACTCTACTTGGACATAAATATCAAGTTCATCACCACGTTCAATTTTTTTTGTTAAAAACATTAAAAAATTTCTGAAAATCCAAAAATACCCTTACTAATATTTTTAATATAATTTTTAATTTTCAATTTTCAAACCCAGCATCATTTCAGCGACGCGTCCTCTCTCTTCTCCGGCGAATCTCCATCACCGATGCCAACTCCAACGTTGTGAGCTTCGCCGTTGACAAACCATCCCCGTGGCACCATTGTCAACCTTCCACAAAAATAGTACAAAAACATTGAAAATCAATTACTGCTATAAAACAGTTATATTCCGATTATCTACACCTTTACAAAGCTAAGGTAAGAACCGATTCAACAGAATTTCCTCCGACACAGCTCCGGAGACCAAATTTCCCGGTAATTGACCGCATTTCTTACACCTACTAGCCACAACCAATATCTGACGACACGAAGGACATGACGAATGAGATCCAAGCCAAGTGTCGATGCATCCTACGTGGAAGTCGTGTTCGCACTGTGGTAACACTCACAACTCGTCTCCGGCGACGAATTCGGCCAGGCAATTGGGACACTCGGTGAATTTCCCAGATTCTTCGGTCGGGTAAGTGAGCTTCAGGAGCGTCTTGAGGATTTTCTTCTTAAGGCCTTTGTTTGCCGGAGGGGAGGGGTCTAGACGCCCCATGACTCTGCCGGAGAGTCGGCGGATCTAGGCACAATGAATAGCGACGGCCGAGGAGGCAGATTAGAGCCGAGAGGAGGCGGCAAGGATGACAACGAAGTCGGAGTCAGAGTTGTCTGTGGAAGTCGAGTCAGATACGGTAGTTGTCGTCGACGAATTCACGCCGCCAAGGCTCCTTGAACAAAAATTCATGTGAGCAGGGCTGAGGAGAGAGAAAGCGAGTAGAGAGAGAAGAGAACAAAAATGTTTTTTTTTGCTCTGTTTTGGAAGGTTTAGCTTTTATTTTTTAGTTTGAACCCTCAACTTTTAACATTGAGAGTAAAACCCTTCAACTTAATATGGGCATTTTGGTCTTTTCAACGATTTCCATCCAACATAACGGGTAGACATGACTCAAGTGACCTTATTCTATACCGAAGCCAAGTAGAGTGATTAAATTGAGGGAAAACAAATTAGAGTGAGCTTAATGACTTTTGGCCAAAAGTAGGGTGACCAAATTGAGATTTAAACCTTTTCATTATTGCCGCCCAATTCACCGTCAAATTTACTAGGGACGCTAGGTGAGCGTACCAAATAAAAGTATTTGTTACCCTTAAATTAGGCCGACTTAATTGAATATATAATAGGGATGAAAGATAGAGGTGACCTAAAAAGTAGGGTCCTTAAAACTACTTTTTTTTTGTAGATATATATGCACCCATAACTCGTGCCATTTCCTTGATCCTTTTTAGCATACATGTGGCCTTTTGGTCCAACCCATCTTTCTTGCATTCCTTGCCCCATAATCACCCTTATAGATCGATTAATAACAAATCCGACAAATGCCACTTGTTTATCTTTCCACTTATGATAATTCATCCATGCATCCATATCATTACTTGGCCTAGAAACAACCCCTATTGACCACATAGTACTCAACCTGACCTTTTTCAATTGCCTAACCCCCAAAGTATGACAACTCTTCAAATATTTCGCATCAGGCTTAGAGAGAGAAAAAATATTTGAGAGAGAAAGAGAGCAAAATAGGGCAAGGGAGAGGTTTTCTAAAAAAATAAAAATTTATTTTGATTTCTTTTTTTCTTTTTACATTTTACTTTAGGTCACTTTCCATCTCAGCAACAAATTGACCTCCATGTGTTTATTATTAGAAAAGTCGCGCTATATAGACCCCCCTTTTAAGTGTACCCCTACCCAATTTCAAAAATACTCCAGAACACTTGTTTTACCCCCCCCCCCCAGATTACCTAGTTTTCCCTTTTTATTTTTAAAATTACTTCTTACACAAACCACCTTCCCTAACACACCCTATCTACATAGCGCCCCCCTCTACACCCCACCCGGCACAAAATCGATAACCCCTCCCCTTCCCCCACTCTTACGTGCACACACACGGCAAAACAAGCACTCGGGAAAAAAAATCTCCCTTTAGCATTCTTGTTGAAGAAGGATTGAACCTTTAGCATTCTTATTGAAGAACGATTGAAGATAAGAAGAAAAGAGATTAACTTCATCAACCACATCTCCTTCCTATTGATTTAGTAAAATGGACAAAGGTACGTACAATATTTTTAAAAAAATTTAACTTGTGTTTTGTTGCAATGTAAGTTTTTAGGGTTGATATATCAATTAGGATTACTTGTGTTTTTTTATTGTGAGTATTTTTAGGGCCAATGTTTTGTAAAAATGATAACTTTTTTTATCGATTTTGAAAAAAAAATCGAGCCTGAAGCTTGGAACTAGGGCACGTTGTTCGGACCTAAGCTGTCAAAAATTGCAGATATGTTTTGACCTCGGCTACCAAAAATTAAAGGTCTGCTCAGACCTAGCATCCTGAAAATAGCAGCTTTGTTCGGCTTGTTTTAGCCAAAAATCACTTCATTGTTTGGACAATACCATCCGAATATATCTAATATGTTCGGAAGTAGGGGGCTAACAGTGCATTGATTTTCAGCTAGCACAGTTCGAACAAAGCTGTTATTTTCGGCAAGAGGAGTCCGAACAGTGTTGATTTTTGAGCCTTTTTACTTCCATACTTCAACAAACTCACATGTGATGAATGTCATGTACATATATGAAATTCCAGAGGATGAAAAGACCTCCTACATCGAGTAGGAAAGCGAGGACCAACGCAGACTGGCACAGGCAGAGGCTGTGACACCGATATATGCCAAGGCTGAGTCATAGGAACTAGCACGGGACGAGTATGATAATGATTATGAGGAGCAAGTGGTAGAGGAAGACATGGAACCAATTACTTTTCCATGTATTAGGGGTCTATTATAGGTAAGTGTTCTGCCTTTATATCTGGAACACGTAGCTGCAAGGATATACGAAGGGCGAGAGCGGATGTTGTTGAAGGTCAACAATCACAAACAAAATCTTTTAGCGTGGAAATTAACAAAAAACACTGTTTCTCAACAATGGATTGACTTAAAGCAAGCCACCCAACTCTTTCAGTTAAAGAAAGTATCATATCCCAATAGTGATAAAGTATTGATCAATGCTTTTGTGAAGCGGTGGCACCTAGAGACCAATACCCTCCACATGTCCTTTGATGAGATGACGATAACACTTGATGATGTCTTTTGGCTTACTGGTTTTCTAATTGCCGGGAAATCTGTCTTTTTGGAAGGTCACTCGGCGACTCCGACTACTGAAACTATCATCCATTAGATTTTTACATATTTAGGAGTGTCTCATGACGAGACAATGGAGGCAATGAATGGTGCTAGGGGGCGTATGTGAGGTTAGAGTTGCTATGCAAGAATTTTGCGAGGGATGCTACGTCTGAGGATCCAGAAAGAATTGCCTGCTCTATTCGCGCGTATTTGTTGTACGTGTTGGGTTGTATATTTTGTGTTGATAAGAGCAGAACTCGAGTTAGCACAAGTTACTTGAGTTTCATGGATGATTTGGATGTCGTACATACATACTTATGGGGAGCAGCAGACCTAGTCTTTCTATATAAACATTTAGGGAGTGCTTCACAAGTGAAGACGAAGCACATGGCTGGATATTCCAATAACATCTTGAATATATATTTATAAAGAAATTGTTAAATTGTAAAAAATTATGTGTATTTTGTTCAATATAGGCGAGGATATATGAACGATTCCCAATGTGTAGCCCTTCTCCTAACGTGCACTATTACTAAGACGAACCACTTGCAAAGTGGTGGGAGCACACAACTGGTTCAGGAGTGCCCTTGGACCGATTACAAGGTATGCGGGAACAACTTTGATGAGAACCATGGACCAAACGTTATATAGATCGAGTCGAGGTTTGAGCTCGGTTCAATAATCCTTGGTTTGATCCAACCTAGGGACTTAATCGTAAATTGACCAACAATGAAGAAGATCTTATGGAGGTTAAATTGCTCAAACTTGTTGGCCCACCCCAAGACATATGAAAATATAACAAACTGTTACAAGTCAGAATTTTGGGTCAACTTTGATAGGCATCCCAGGACGCTCTAGAGCTTGTATTTTGGTGTTTAAGATGTGGTTGGAAAGCCCTAAGGGGCCGTTTGGTAGCCATACCAGGATAAGCATTATTATTAATCATGGTACTGTTAGTGCCCTCACTATTACGCACTAGGATTAATATTCATGTCTCAAATAATAACATGATGTTTGGTAGCCCCAAGATTATATGCTCTAATCCTATCATGATGTTTGGTAGCACTAGGATATGAGTTAGTATTTTTTTTCTTCCAAAAATAATCCTGATACAATCATCAAATATATGCATAAATTGAATATTTTCCAAAATTGTTAAAAGTATAACTTGAAAAAATGTGAACAATTAGGATAGAAAAATTAAAAATCATTTTTTAAAACAATTTTTTTTGGTTTCTTAGCTTGACATCTCGTTCTTAATGCCAAAAATAAAAAGTTGGGCTACACGTCCCACATACTATCGACAACCTAGCAACAACAAAAATATTAAACCCACCTGCCCTATAATCTCAACAAATCAATTGGAAAACTTGCTTTTGCAAGCACATGATACTAAAATAATCTAAAACACCTACCATAAAATACCAATAACACAACTGTAATTTTATATAAAAATTAAAAAAAAAGTTTTCTTTCCTTTAATCCAGTGTTGTTTTTATACATATTGGGATCATTGTTGTTTTCCTTTGTTACCACTAACAATTTCGCAGGGGCTGAAAAATAAAAGAATTGATTATTTATCATTTACTCTCTTGAGAGGATTGTCCAGAGGTACGTAATCGTCACATCTCATTTCAAGGATCGCAAAAAAAGAGGGGTTTTTTAAAAAAAAGAATCGTGTGTAATATTTAATTCTCTTTCCTTTCAAAAAAAAAAGATCCTTCCCTTTCGCAAAAAAAAAATGAAAATCATTTTTAAAAAAAAAAGATTTCATTTTCTCAAAGAAAAAGAATCTCTATTCTTTCAAATTGAAAAAAAAAAGATTAGCAAAATGAAGATTTCTCCGTCATAGAATAGTAAGTCCTACTTCGAAATGTCAAGGTTTACTACTTCAAACAAATAAAATAAAGATAAAACAAAAAAAAACACGGATAGGGAGCCAGGGAAGAAAAGAAAAACTCGAAAAGCCAAGAAAGCAGAAATGTTTGGAAAGCCGGGAAATCCAAAAAAGACGACTCAAGGATCGTAAGCAGCAAATCAAGACTGGGGCTTTCAAACCCCAGGGGTGTCTTTTTTGCCTAAATTAATTCCTACGGCCCATCCTTGCAGAGTATGCTCACTAATCCATTTGGTCTCCGCTATTACAAAAGTCCAATCAAGTTCTCAAATCGAGCTTTCCAAAGGTATTTATCTATATTTGAGTCTGGTAAATTCTTTTGCTTCTCCTATATTAGCTTGTCGAGTCTTTTTTCTTGATTTCTGAGCACCACCTATCGCTAAAATACCTGTTATATGTAAATAAATAAAAAGATGACGAATCAACTCATGTAAAAACATGATAAAACTACACTGGTTGATAATGAGTCATTTCTAAATATGGACCTACAAACCATTAAAAATGCTAGTTCGATAAAGCAACTTACTGTCTTGGTGAAAGGTCATCTTTGACCCATTGCGACCGAGCTGTTAGTAGCACACTAGGGGCTTCAAACCATACACCAAACCCTTTCCAAATACCTAAAAAACCATATACCAAAGCCTAACCATCTCTAAGATCCAGCTTCCCAAAAATTGGGGCTGCTCCACCCTTATATATATATCCACCAAGAGTTACAACCTTTTTGTCGCAAGAGAGAGAAGACAAATATCTCTTCAAGCACTCTCCCAAATTGATCCGAAAGGTCAACAAAAAAGAGAGAGAAAAAAAAGAAGAAAAGAGCAAGGTTGAAAATTCAAAAAAAAAAAAAAAGAGGCCTATGCATTAAAAAAAAGCCTCTCTTGAGCAATTTCCTCAAAATCTCTCTCTCTCTCTCGCAACAAAAAAGAGACCAATCACTCTTGAACAACCCCATAACCCACAACCAAAGCCAAAAGCCGATCTCCCAATACCTACAACCAGGTCCAGAAACCAACTTCCCATCCAAACCCATAGCCTAAAGGCCAGCCAATGATCGCTTCTGATCGCCTTTCTGAAAATAACCAAATCCACAGCCCAAAACGCCTTTGAACCAAAAGCCAATCAAATCCTCAACCCTAAAGCTAATCCATCCCCAAAGACTTAAAACACTATACCCTAACCTGGTTGCCACCTATAGCTTTGTTTCAATCGGTTATAACATGATCTGGATTTAGGACAAAACTTCTTGCTAAAAGCATATAAAATTATCAAAAGATAAATATTAAATAGGGTCCATAAAACTTATGATACTCGGCGATAAACTCTGGATCGTGATTTTTTTTTGTCCATTAGAGCCATCCTCTTTATTTGAGCATACGCATTTATGTCTCCCACAAAAGTCTCTCCCAATCAAGTCTTTATGGGGCTGTCTCAGTTAATCTCTTTAGGAACTTTCCCATCCCATTTTATAAAATTTGGTTCATCGAGTCATCACGGAGCTTCTCCCGCCAAACTCATTGGATACATAAATGCTCATCATCTCCAGAAATAGATGTCCTTTCCATCTCTGCCTACAAGAAACGAAGAGGTTACAAAGGCGTGATCCCTCAAGAAGAAGCGGCTTATCTTCGCATGCATTGAAAGACTAGCTCCCTATGAGATAAAGGCTCGCTAGGTTGAAACCCCGAAAGGGCGGCCTAGGCAAAAGTTAGAGTAACAAAAAAAATAAAAAAATAAAAATAAAAAAAAAGTGGTCCCTCCGAGGCATCGATTAGTAGGATTCACTGATCTTGTGATTGAGTTCCTTTCTTGATTGATGCACTAGTCAAAAGACTGAAAAGTGACCCAGCACTCCACTCACCTTCATTTCAAATATCACCATCAACTCATATGCTCATAACCCTTCATAACCAAAAGTCGCATCCTAATCTCTCTTATCACATCTGCCTTGACCCGTCTTGTCTTAGCATGTTTAAGAAAACAATGGGCACACATCGATGTCATAAATTCAATTTTTTCGAAAAAAAAAAAGGAAGAGTTTTTTTTTTCAATTTGCATGTTATCTTAGCTTGCATCTTGTCATTGCATCTCATATTTGGTTATCATATTCATATTGCATCATACTTTCAGAGAAAAACTTTGGGCGTTATAATGAATATTACAACGTGACATGAACGAAAACTTTCAGACATTGTAATGAATATTACAACGTGACATTTAAAAAATTTTGGGGTATTGCAATGGATATTGCAGTGTTACACTTTGAACAAAATCTTTTGACATTGCAATGGATATTGCAGTGTAACTCTTTGAAAAAATGTATATCTTTTGACATTACAATGGATATTGTAGTGTAACTCTTTGAAAGAAAAAAAGACCTTTTGATTCTGCAATGGATATTGTTTTTTTAGAAAAAAAAATGGCATTGCTTTGACTTATTTTGCAATGAATATTACATTTTAGGTTTGCATTTAGTTTTCTCTTAATTTTCAATGGATATTGCATTCTAAGTTAATGTCTTTCTCAAGGTGATGCAATGGATATTGCACCAGATATTTGCATACACTTTCTCTATTAGTGATGCAATGGATATCGCGTCAAATATTAGCTTGAGTTTCTATCATAGTGATGCAATGCATATTGCATCAGATCTTGCATCTGATTTCGTGATAATGCAATGGATATTGAATCAGATTTTGTGATAGTCTTTTGGCAATGCAATGGATATTGCAGCCGGTCTTGTTGTGATGCAATGGATATTGCATCTGATTTTGCATTAAGTGTTGTGAAGATGCAATGGATATTGCATCTGGTTTGTGATAATGCAATGAATATTATATCCGATCTTGATGTAATGCAATTAATATTGCATCTGATTTCTTGATAATGCAATGGATATTGTACCTAGTTTTGTGATGAAGCAATGGATATTGCATCAGCTTTGATGATGATCTTGTGGCAATGCGACGGATATCGTATCTAATTTTCTGATAATGCGATGGATATCGCATCTAGCGTTGTGATTATGCAATGGATATTGCATCTGATTTGTGATAATGCAATTGATATTGCATATGATTTTAAAATAATGCAATGAATTTTGCATCAGATTTAGTCTTAGGTTCTAAATGGCTATAATAGATATTACATTTATTTCTGCATCTGGTTTTGCTATGGATGATGTAATGAATATTACGTCTGAATTTGCTTTGGTCTCGCTCGATAATGCAATGAATACTGCATCTGGGTTCATTGTCATGCAATGAATATTGCATTTGGTCTAGGTAATGCAATGGATATTGCATCAGCCTTGGTGATAATCTATGCGTTTGTGATAAAGCAATGGATATTGAATCTGATTTTGTGATAATGCAATGGATATTGCATTTTGGTTTTGTGGCGACGCAATGGATATTGCGTCTAGTGTTGCGATGCAATAGATATTGTATTTGATTTTGCGATAATGCAATGGATATTGCATTTTGTTTTTGTGGCGACGCAATGGATATTGTGTCTGGTGTTGCGATGCAATGGATATTGCATCTGATTTTGCGATAATGCAATAGATATTGCATTTTGTTTCTGTCGCGACACAATGAATATTGCGTCTAGTGTTGCGATGCAATGGATATTACATCTGATTTTGCGATAATGCAATGGATATTACATTTTGTTTTAGTGGCGACGCAATGGATATTGCGTCTAGTCTTGCGATGCAATGGATATTGCATCTGATTTTGCGATAATGCAATAGATATTGCATTTTGTTTTGGTGGCGATGCAATGGATATTGCGTCTAGTGTTGCGATGCAATGGATATTGCATCTGATTTGCGATAATACAATGGATATTGCATTTTGTTTTTGTGGCAACGCAATGGATATTGCGTCTAGTGTTGCGATGCAATGTATATTGCATCTGATTTTGCAATAATGCAATGGATATTGCATTTTGTTTTTGTGGCAACGCAATGGATATTGCGTCTAGTATTGCGATGCAATGATTATTGCATCTGATTTTGCGATAATGCAATGGATATTACATTTTGGCTTTGTGGTGACGCAATGGATATTGCGTCTAGTGTTGAAATGCAATGGATATTGCATTTGACTTTCTGATAATGCAATGGATATTGCATCTGGATTTTGCGATACTACAATAGATATTGTATTTAGTATTGCGATGCGATGGATATTACATCTGGATTTTGCGATAATGCAATGAATATTACATTTAGTGTTGTGATGCAATGGATATTGCATCTGGATTTGCGATAATGCAATGGATATTTCATTTAGTGTTGTGGTGATGCAATGGATATTGCATCTGGTCTTTGCGATGCAATGGATATTGCATCTGATTTTACGATAATGCAATGGATATTGCATTTTGTTTTTGTGGCGACGCAATGGATATTGCGTCTAGTGTTGCGATGCAATAGATATTGCATCTAATTTTGCGATAATGTAATGAATATTGCATTTTGTTTTTGTGGCGACGCAATGGATATTGCGTCTAGTGTTGCGATGCAATGGATATTGCATCTGATTTTGCGATAATCTAATAGATATTGCATTTTGTTTTTGTAGCAACGCAATGGATATTGCATCTAGTGTTGCGATGCAATGGATATTGCATCTAATTTGCGATTATGCAATGGATATTGCATTTTGTTTTTGTGGCAATACAGTGGATATTGCATCTAGTGTTGCGATGCAATGGATATTGCATCTGATTTTGTGATAATGCAATGGATATTGCATTTTGTTTTTGTGGCAACGCAATGAATATTGCGTCTAGTGTTGCGATGCAATGGATATTGCATCTGATTTTGCGATAATGCAATGGATATTGCATTTTTGTTTTGTGACGACGCAATGGATATTGCGTTTAGTGTTGAAATGCAATGGATATTGCATTTGACTTTCTGATAATGCAATGGATATTGCATCTGGATTTTGCGATACTACAATGGATATTGCATTTAGTATTGCGATGCAATGGATATTGCATCTCGATGTTGGGATAATGCAATGGATATTGCATTTAGTGTTGTGGCGATGCAATGGATATTGCATCTGGTCTTTGCGATGCAATAGATATTGCATCTGATTTTACGATAATGCAATGGATATTGCATTTTGTTTTTGTGGCGACGCAATGGATATTGTGTCTAGTGTTGCGATGCAATGGATATTGTATCTGATTATGCGATAATGTAATAGCTATTGCATTTTGTTTTTGTGGCGACGCAATGGATATTGCGTTTAGTGTTGTTGTGGCGACCCGGCCCGGACTCCAATGCGGAATCCCAAGGTCGTGCCACCAAGACAAGCTAAGAGACGGACAAGCATTTGCTAAACATAATGGTGCAAGTCAAAAACTGAGCCAACAAGCTTGAAACAGGAATGTAAAGCCATAACGGCAAAACGAAACAACAAAAACAAAAATCTGCGGAAGCAAAACATAGGCGGAACCCAAGTTTTTAATCCTAAACCAAGGAACGAAAGGCTGAGAGATAACTATCTCTCGACAAATCTACGACGCGCGTGACGCAACATTGCGTACTGGCAACAAACCATCGGCAACCAAAGGCCGGCGAACCAACAAGATACCAACCTAATAAACAACCACTCAACACGGCTACAACATGTCGGAGGGACAAATCAACTAAAAGAATAAGAGATTAAATACTAACAACTAAACCAATGTCTCTCGACTAAAGTTGTTGGAGATAACAACACCAACAATACTAGAATAAACGAGCTAAAACTTGCTCGGAATGATAACAGGAATAACTTCTAAAATATACAATAGCTTGACCATACTAGTCGGCTCCCAAACAACACAACAATAGAATACTAATATAATCTACCCAAGTAAAGTTTACATAACTTTACATTAGTGTCTCACAAATAAATAATAGCAATAATAATAATAACTCCAAGCTTATTGCCCGGAAGACCACCTGCTAGAAATCACTATCCGAAGTAGCCACGCGTACTAACGGGATCACTGCACCCACTAAGGAAAACAAATACACAGAGTGAGTCATAATGACCCAGTAAGTTACTAAATGCAACTGTATGGCATATCATGTCATAGCATGTCATAATGCACAAACATATATAAGAATTATGGTATCATACTAGTATACCAACAATAAACATGTACTTAGTTATCAAAGCACATAAAATCACATAAACCACATAGCATATTATCGTTCACATAAGTGCTCATAAGTAAACATGTAAAACCAAAATCTGGGCCCAGCCCTCAATATTCAAACCATGGGTCCAACCCTCAATTGATCATGTTATGGGTTCAATCCTCAAATGATCACAACTCATCAGTTTTCTTTAATGAGTACTTCGTTACTTTCATCCAACCTAGGATGAAAAATGGGAGCTCGATATCAGGCTAGGTGGTGCTAACACGAGACCACATCCCACTATTGGCCAAATAGTGAAGAGAAAGGGAACCAATCCGGCGACTAATAGCGAATGTTTCCAAAGGCTATGAATCGTCCCAGTGCCGACATAACGACCAAGAGCCAGCTGGACTCAAATCAAGATGCTCAAGTAGATATTTACTTGGATAAACAAATAAAGACAAAGTCCGTCACGAGCGGACTCATCAAATCAAGTAGGTCATAATGATCTACAAAACCCAATAAACAATGCACATAATTGTACATACTTAACATGTTCAACTAACTTGTAAGTTTAGTCCAAGAACAACATATTGAGGTACTCATAATCCTCAAGTCATTACCCAATCAAGAATATCATATAAGCTCAATAAATCACAATGTGAGGTCTACTATAGTCCTCTATTCAAGATTAAACCAAAGACTATTATTTTAGTCTAAGAACAACCATAAATAAAGACTTAGTATTTAGTTTATACATAAAAGCATACCGGACTCAACCATAGTCCTAACTGTCGTATATAATCGACATCTTGAAGACCATTCTCATGAATGACAAGACTACCCTGTAGTCCAAATCCTGCAAGTGTTTTCATGTACTCGCGACCAAAATCCCTAGAGAGAAATCATTCAATAATCATTACTAAATGGTACTCGAGACAATAGGTTGGTCTCTAATGCTCCGTGCTCTAACGAGCACACTCTAAATACATTTCCAAGAGTCGCACCCGACTATTCAAATCTTGAGCTTCTAGTAGCTCTTTAACACGACTTGCTAATTAGGTAAATTGTCACCTAATGTTCACCATCAAAGTCTCTAACACATCAATGTCATAATTGAACACCAATTGAGGTACTCGGGTCCTCACAAACGTAATCAAACGAAACCCAAATGTCGTAGGATTTCAACCCAAGTTCATTAACACTTTATTGAACTTATATTGACTCTGTTGAGTCTTAATACTAAGTTTCATTCTTTACCAATTTCATCATACCCAACATTAACACCCATTTCAATTTACAATAATTTCCCCAATAATTCGGGCTTGATTCTCAAGCCCTAAAATTCATAAAAACACAACATAAATCATAACTCATTTCTTACAACACATAATACCATTCAAATCATCTTATTCATGCTATTAACAAGTTCATACTTCCAAAAATCCCCAAAATGGGCATACATAGCATACCAAGTGTTAATTACCCACAAATAGCACATAGATTTTTTTCTTAGGGCCAATGAACCAAATTCAAAAGAAAGTAACTTACTTAGCTCGGATGAAAACTCCAAAGAACGAAAATCGGATCGGTGAAGTTGTTCTACTCATCGAGGGATTCAAGAATCTGAAGTTTGAAGGCAATCCGACGGTTGGATCTTCATGGATCGAAGAGAAAAGAAACTAGGGCTCAAAGCACCCAAGAACACACACTCTCTCTCTCTCTAATACGTATTGTGAAGAAGAAGAAATGAATGAGGATTTGCTGAATTCCCAAATGGGTTTGGGTATTTATACCCCCAAAAACAAAGAGGGCACAATGGAGATTTCCCTAGTACAATTAGTAAAGATTAGGAGTAATCACTCACTAATCCAACCTTAATCAACTTCCAAATAATGTTAGGACATAATTAGGACTAAGTATGGGAGGTTAATTAGGAAGGGTTTGGAGGGGGTTTAATGAGGGTAGGATAGGTATTTCTCTTAAATTCACAAAACAGGGCAAAGTAGTGCCATGGCACCATGCGGTCCCATGGTCCCCTAGCATACGGCCGTATCCTCCTTGCATAATTCCTGGAAAGTTTCTGGTGACCTTGCAGGGGCAAGGTCCTTCCTCCTTATGGCCGCAAGCCTCCCAGACCCCAAATTCTCTAAAATTCAACCCCAAATGACCTCAAACACTCAACCAAACCAAACAAGGTTAAAACCCCATTCAAAGTAGGTCTAGAACTCCTACAGAACACTCACAAACAACCCCCGAAACAACTCGGAGCAAAACCAGAACAAGGTGCAACAATGTGCAACTGAAACGACGAATGACTAGAAATCATACGAGCAATGAAAGGAGACTTAAAGCAAGTCTAAAGGCTAATAAAGAACCTTGAATACTTCTAGAAAGTTGAATGACAACTAGGAGAATAAGAACTCCAAAGAAGAGATGATTACGCGACTCAACCTCGAACTACGTGATAGAGACGAATGTTATCTCCAAAGCTTCCAAATCATCAATAGACTTACGGAACACCTCCAACTTGAAGTATAACACATCTAAACATGTTAATCAATCATCATGTAAGGGTCTAGGACTAAACCGAGGCCACGAACCTAATATGCAAGCAAACTCTCAATCGCATCGCATTCCGACTATCGTCAAGTTACGACTTGTGACTTTAGCAAGTCAACAACTAAAGGGCATCTCTTAGTAGTATTTTTGTCTTAAGGTGATCTCTCATACACATCTAGACAATTTCACAGACCATTCATATAATCAACAAAGGAAGAAATGCGAGCATGGCACGCCAACCGAGCTAACCAAGGAGCGGGGTGTTACAGTTGCGATACAATGGATATTGCATCTGATTTTTTGATAATGCAATGAATATTGCATTTTGTTTTTGTGGCAACGCAATGGATATTTCATCTAGTCTTACGATGCAATGGATATTGCATCTGATTTTGTGATAATGCAATGGATATTGCATTTTGTTTTTGTGGCAACGCAATGGTTATTGCGTCTAGTGTTGCAATGCAATGGATATTGTATCTGATTTTGTGATTATACAATGGATATTGCATTTTGGTTTTGTGGCGACGCAATGGATATTGCATCTAGTGTTGAAATGCAATGGATATTGCATCTGACTTTCTGATAATGCAATGGATATTGCATCAGGATTTTGCGATACTGCAATGGATATTGCATTTAATATTGCGATGCAATGGATATTACATCTGGATTTTGCGATAATGAAATGAATATTGCATTTAGTGTTGCGATGCAATGGATATTGCATCTGGATTTTGCGATAATGCAATGGATATTGCATTTGGGTTTGTGGTGATGCAATGGATATTGCATCTGATTTCTGTCGTAATGCAATGGATATTGCATTTTGATGTGCGTTATTTTCACTAGGTTGTAATGGATATTGCAACTATCTTTCCACATCGCAGCTTGTTTGTTTGCTAAGGCTGAACTACGTCTGGTCTTATTCCTGAGAAAGGGATACATAGGAAGCCTATTTTGATAGGTGCGACCATCAGAGCATTTAATTTGCATATCTGCTTAAAAACTACGATAACCTATTATTACCAACAAAAAAAAAGTTTAGGGTATGTAAGAGTTGAATTATTTCATCCTAAACTGTTGCATCTATAAACTGCCGCATATTGCATCTCTCCCCATTATAATTTCCACAAAATTTGGGAGTCTATTTCTTATCAATGATGTCCGTTTACTTGGTAAGCTTCGGTTTACCCGCAAACTCCATCGTTGAGGGGCTCTGTAGACACCTTAATTTCGTACCCCTGTTGTGTGACATGTCATAAAATATAAAGACCTGCTAAAAGGACTAACGGAATTCAGGTTACAGGGTTTAAAATGCAAAAGAGGCAAAAGAAAAGAAGGATGCATAAACAGTGGATTGCAGGGGGCCAAAGTGCCAAAATTGGAAAGGAAAAAGGACTGGGCGCCGCCCACAGCCCTTTCTAGCGCTGCGCCCACTTTACCCCTTGCACTGTAGCTTTTGCCTTTTGGTGCAACCTTTTCAGCACACGGTACAAGCTGCTCAGGCACGATGGATGATACTTAACAGCGAAGGAATCCCCAATCTTCAGCTATAAATAAAGCCTCCCGGCTTCAGAAATTCACACACTTCATGCAGCAGTTTGTGAAAGTTCTCCCGAGAGAACGCCGAGGTTATTTCCTCTCCAGCCTCGAAGCTCTGTCAAATCTCCCCCAAACACTAAAACTCTCTGACCAAAGTGAACCCTAGCTACCCAACTAGGTTTCCGCCCTATTTCACCGGTTCCAAAAACCCAAAAAAAGATGTTGTCTTGCCCGAATCCAGATGCCAAATCAGCAAAAAGCAAGCAGTTGCTCTGCCCGATTCCGCCATCAGCAAGCAAACAACAACAAAAAAGCAAGCAGTTTCTCTGTCCGGATCCCGAGGCCGAAAAGAAACTTTCGAAAGCAGTTACTCTGCTCGAATCCTCACAACAGCAAAACAACAGTAAAAAGACTCCCTTCTCCCCAAAGGAAAGAGCGAGCGCACCCTAAAACCTACTAGAAGCTAGTTAGTACGGAATAAAAACCCCCACGCTTCAAGAGGTAGGCGATTTAAAGTTTTTTTTAGGGAAGCAAGGTGGCACCTGCGCAGATATTATTACTAAAACAGGCAAAAACAAACATGAGGGGGACAACCAGCCTAACCCGACACCGGGGGGACAAAGGAGCCTTACCTCTAGAAAATGAAAGAAAATACATCAATTAAACAACTAAAAACATATCAGCCTTTGCGGTAGTTGTAAAACCCAAGCACATCCTAACGAAGGACTGAATGAATCTTCCTTGGGAGATGCTCAATAGACAAATAAACTTTATGGCTTAGATGACAATATGCCTCTGCTGCAAGAGAATCTTCCACCCTATTCCTTTCGCGATAAACATGATTCGGCTCAAACCCCATACTAAGCATTTTGCAATTCTCCAGCTCATAACTATACCTCCAAGGAAACTAACACTCACCAGAGATACCCATAACAGCGACTTTCGAATATGTCTCTACAAATACCGAATCTAGGCCATAATTCACACATAACTGAAGCCCAAAACGAAGGGCAGCCACCTCAGCATACATATTAGTACCATTCGCGAAGAAAATAGAGAAGGTAACAACCAAATTTCCCTCGACATCCCGAACAATAGCCCCACCTGAGCACTCCCCACTTATAGAAGAACCATATGTATTCAATTTGAAGCCCACACGAGGCCGCTCCCACCGTAACCATAAACCTCTATGCACTCTGACATTCAAAATAGGGATATGAAACGAAGCTAACCGTAACTTACCAATAGTTCCACATGACGAAGACGGAAGAAAAATATCTTCCAACTCCAGCAACCTGAGACGAACCTTCTGAATGATATTTGATGCCAGCATCGGGCTAGCCTCATAAATAGCGCAGCAACGAGCCTTCCATATCTCCCAACAGCCAAAAACAAAAACCCCTATTTCACATGCCCAAAGTTGACTACGAGTACTATGCCGCGTCCACGAATCAAATAAATGCATCAGCGAGAGATAAACCAAAGGAGTCTGAAAATACATCGACAGCCTACCCCAAACCTCCCTAGCAACTTCAGACCAAAGAAACAGATGAGGTAAAGTCTCACAGTCCGGAGAAAGCGTACATCAAATACATTTGGAAACAACAGGAATCCCTTTACTTTTCAATTGCATATCAACCGGAATGGCACCATGAAAGAGCTTCCAAATAAACCCACTAACCTTCGTAGGAATCCATTGACGCCAAATCATAGAAGCCCAAGACACCTGGGGGGCCCCGGTTGCGGATAAGATTATAAAAAGCAGCACTCTCAAAATTACCAGTGTTGGTCAACAAAAAAACCAACTTGTCAGCCATAGTCAGATTAATAGTCACTCTCCGGATAGCAGCATGATATTGATCAGGAATGAGAGGAATCAAATCATCAATATAGGGCCTAGCATCTTTAACCTTCAAAGAAGCATCCGTCGGTAAAGAGCCATACAAAATATCCCCACACCAATTCTCTGTCCAGAAGGAAATCTCTCCCGACCCAATAACCCATTGGGTGTTATCTTGAAGAACAACCAATTGGCTCGCCACTGCAGCCCAACCTCTAGAACCAATCTGAGAAGTAGCATTATAACCCCTCAACATGTATTTAGATTTGGCAAAATCAGACCACAAGCATGTTCCTTGTAACACAGCCCACGCAAGTTTAGCGTGGAGAGAAGCCATAACATGATGAAGACGCCTCAAACCCAAACCCCCTTCCATAACAGGGCGGCAAATCGTTTCCCAAGCAATCTACTGAACCCGTCTTTCCCCTTTGGAACTCCACAAAAAGGTAGCGTAGGCTGACTCAATGCGGGCAATAATCTATTTCGAAACCTTGATGGCAGCTAGAGTGTATATAGGGATGCTACAAAGGATGGATTTAATGAGCGTTAACTTACCCCCAAACGATAAAAGCCTAGCTTTCCAACCACCTATAGTATTAGTGGTACGCCGGACCAAGGTTTCAAAGTAAACACTTTTGGTTCTGCCCTGAAAAAGAGGAATACCCAAGTACTGAAGCGGTAAAGTTTTATTCGAACACCCTGCCCAATCTTCGATGGTTCTGCATTTCTGTTGAGAGCAGCTCTGGGCCACATAAAACCCACTTTTGGCCAGGTTAATGAGTTGACCCGAAGTAGCCTCATACCTCCCCAAAATACGACGAAGCTCCTGAATGGACTTTTTCCTCGCATTACAGAACAGGAGCATGTCATCTGCATAAAGGAGATACGAAATAACCACACCACCACGCACATGCATATACGGACTGATCCGACCATCTTGAACTGCCTGCTTGATATTACGAGATAAAATCTCCTGGGCTAGCTCAAATAAAAGCGGAGAGAGAGGGTCACCTTGACGAACACCACGGGAAGAATTAAAGAAGCCATAACTGTTTCCATTTATATGTAGCGAATACCAATTGTTACTGATAAGACGATAAATAAGAGAGCAACTATTATTATCGAAGCCAAAAGATTAGAGAGCTCGAAGTAGAAAGTCCCACTCCACCCTATCATAAGCTTTAGACATGTCCAACTTTAAAATCACATTACCCCCACGGGTTTTATAATTGAGCCTATGGACCATCTCCTGAGCCAACATAACATTTTCCTGGACACTCTTCCCTTTCACAAAACATGCCTACTCCGTAGAAATCAAACGCAGAAGAATCAAAGCAATCCTATTAGCCATAATCTTATAAAGAATCTTGCCAGAGAAATTACATAGACTGATGGGGCGGAAGTCACCAAAATCAGCCGGCACCTGAACTTTCGAAAGCAACACTAAAGTAGTAGCATCGATCCCACAATGAATCTCAGCCCCAAGGAAAAATTCATGCACTGATTTGACTATATCTGCTTTTATAATATCCCAACACCCACGATAAAACCATCCTGTGAATCCATCGTTACCTGGAGCACTATCAGGATTCATGTCTTTGATTGCCTTCCAAATCTCCCCCTCCATAGGGACTCGGTAAAGAAGTTCATTATCCACAGGCTGAAGCCCACCCATAGAATGCGAAAACAAATCATCGTGAATCTCATGAACTGATTTAGTTAGGAGGGCAGAGAAAAACCCAACTGCCCGAGATCCGATAAGATCAACGTCATTACACCAAGAACCATCAGTATTTTTAATTTTAATAGCATTATTCTTTTTGCGGTCCCGAACACATGCATGAAAGAAAGTCGTGTTACGATCTCCATCCCGAAGCCAACTCTGCCTATCCTTTTGTTGAAGCATCTCCGTTTCCCAACGAACACACTGAGCAAGAGCCTGATTCGCAGCCTTTAACTCCTCTTCAATCACAATCGTCCCCCTTTGTTGAAGATCAACTTCTAGGCATAAAATACTATCCTGATAGTGGGAAATCCTTCGCTGCACATTTCCAAATACCGTCTAGTTCCAGATTTTTAACTCCTTGCGAAGATAATGAAGCTTCCTGTGCCAAACTTGCATAGAGTTACCCCCAACAAGTCGCTGCCATTGATTCACAACAAACTGCATGAACTCCGGGTGATCGAACCACATATGTTGGAACCTGAACATCCCCTTACCCTTTTTTAATATCAGGGAACTCTAACAACAACAGAGCATGATCTGAGTTAGTACGAGACAGATGTGTGACCCGAATAGAAGGAAGACTCGCCTTGTAAGATCCATTAGCAAGAACCCGATCCAACCTTTGTCATATCCTAGTACCATCTTGATGGTCATTACACTAGGTGAAAATGCTACCTTCAAAACCGACATCCTCCAAACCCACTGCATGACAGAACTCCCGAAAATCATTAATACTATTCAAATCCCAACCATTCCCACCCAATTTCTCATACGTGTGCATGATCGTATTAAAATCTCCACCCACAATCCACAGACCATTGTAGGTAGCAGCCATATCAGAGAGCTCTCGCCAAAGCTCTTGTCTACCCCAACGAGTACAAAGAGCGTACACAATAGAAACTAAAAAGGTCCTATCTTCTGCACAAATACGAACCGTCAGGTGTTGTGGCGAAGCACCCACAAAGCTGACATCCAAATCTTGCTCCCAAAACAACCAAATATGCATATTAATCGGGTTTTTATGAAGACAATTATCAAATCTCAGCCGTCTAGCAACTTCATAAATTCTATCGCTGCCAATTTTAGGTTCCAAAATAGCAAACAAAACCGGTCTATGTTGCTGCTTTAACAATTGTATATGATCCATGGTATCCTTATTCCCAATTCCACGAGCATTCCAAATAATGATCGACATAAAACTTATTGGGATTTTTGGACTGAGCCCTAGTTTTGCGAGCATGCTGCTTAACACTCTTATCCTTCTGAACCTTTTAAATCTTCATGGCATAAAATTGTTTAAACTCCTCAGTAATAGGCAACAAATTGTTTTCATCATAAGACATAGAGCGCTGCAAACTGATCGGATTGTCTTGAAAATCTCCCCCCGTCGAGTTAGCTTTACCCAAGTGATGAGGGATAGTTCGACGGATAGCTTCCCACACTTCTGATAATTGAACACTCTCCATTTCCTTCCTTGTAGTCCGTGAAGGCATAGTTGTGATGTCCACACCCTGAGCTAAATCTCTATCCTTCATTTCCTCAATGTTGTCCGATAATAAGTCAAACGAATTAGTAGTTTCAAGACCCTTAGTAGCCTGCACAATCTCCACCTGAGGAGTAACCTTTTGTTTACCATAACCAGCCATGTCATTATGGCTGATGGGGTGACCATTAACCATCTCACCATCCTCCCTAGCGAACTCCTTGGGACCAGTAACATTGGTATTTAACGATTCATAGTTCATAGGAACAGTAGCAGCACCCTGATTCTCACTAGTTGGGACTTTACCAATAACATCTTGCGGCATCGAAGTAGACCTGAGATGCTCACCCCACTTTAAAATAACCAGAGTCCACCGCATACCATCCTTGCCAGTATTAGTCTCATGCACATGGCCTTCCTTTTCTTGATTGGTATGTACCACCCCCTCCTTATTGAATACTGCCTGCCCACTAGATTTGGAAGGACCATGTTTGTCAACTCCCGGGGTAGGTATCGACGTGCTATGTTTACCCTTACGACAATGTATTTTATAGTGACCCAATAACCCACACCCATCACAAAAGGAAATATTACCCTCAAACTCTAGTGCCTGCCAAAAACCCTTCTCTTCAGACGTTCCAATCCAGATTCGCGATGGCAACGGCAAGGATGCATCCACTTCCACACAAATACGGGCAAACATTGTCCTTGACAATGCTAATGTTTTCTCATCTGCCCAAAGAAAATAGCCGAGAACATTACCTATGCACTGTAAATAAGATGGAGTGAACAAATGTAGAGGCAGATGATGCAATCGCACCCAAACGGAAAGCTTCGTAGTGTCCTTTTTGAAAGCGAAATCTGAAGACCATCGGAATGACCTATACATACATGTGTTGATCATGTGAGACTCCTTTGAGAGAGCTCGAACCATATCCTCATCGGAAGAAAGATGCACCATAACATGTCTTGGATCCAATAATCCTACGACAAAGGAACCCGTCACCTTCCAAGAAGAAGTAATATGCTCCTGATTCTTGAATGACAACCAATGATGGCCTCCCCATCGAGAATTTGAGAACCAGAGTATTAGAGAATTGTTTTTCTGTCGTTTCCATCTCCAATGGTGTAAATAAGCATCCCGATTCATCCATAATGGAGATCGCCTGTCAAGGAGCCAAATGGATGTCACGCAGAACCGGAGCATTATGCGATATTACCCCTGGTACAGGCGTTGGCTGACCAACAATGTTAGCGTAAGAACGTGGAGATCCACCAACTGCCCTTGAGGATTCATGACCCATAACACCATCGTCCCTCGGAGGAATAGCCCCCTGAGGGTTAATGTCCGGCAGCATCTAAAACCCTTGCCGCAAACCCTAATAAGGAATAAAACTAATCGCACCGTGAGTGTGTGTAAAAGTGTGTTTTCTCTTGCCACTAAACGGTTGTTGTTTGTAAAAGTGCTCTTTAGATCAGCCCAATGTAAAGAAAATAAGCAGTAGTACTGCCTGAATTTCTATAGAAAAATAGCACTTAAAAGAGTCATTATTATGACCAAATATTTATAAATGTATTTGTAACTCCCGAAAGGAGGCTGTGGCAAGTGTTATAATAATATATGTATATATATACTTAAATGTTTTATTTCATTAGCTAAAAAAATATAAAAAAACATATTTTAGCCAAAAAAAAAAAACTATTTTGAGACCAAAAGGGCAAGTGTTATAATAATATATGTATATATATATATATATATATATATATATATATATATATATATATATATATATATATATATATATATAACTTAAATGCTACGTTATGTTGCTACGCTACGCTAAGTTAAGTTAATTACACACGCCACGTTAAGTTAAAGAGATTGGATTAAAGATTGCTAAGCTGTTAAGTTACATTGCGCCAGTTGCTGTTACCACGCTTAAGCTTAAGTTAACGCCACGCTAATTATGCTGTTGCTGCTATGTTGTCACGTTAAAGTTGTTATGTTATGTTATGTTAAATGTTGCTGCTGTTGCTACCTTAAGTTGCTATGTTGTTGTTGCCACGCTACGCCACGCTAAGTTGCTAAGTTTCTGTTACTCACGCTAAGTTGCTAAGTTATGTTAAGCTGCTAAGCTGTTGCTGCTGTTAAGTTGCTGCTAAGCCAAGTTGCTGTTGCTAAGTTACTTACTTAACGATAAGTTGCTGCTGTTAAGTTGCTGTTATGTTGCTGAGTTAAGTTAAACTAAGTTAAGCTAGAAGTTAGCTGTTAGAAGTTAAGTTAAGTTGAAAGTTACTTTCACGATGCTGTTGCTGTTAAAGTTAAAGTTAAGCTGGTTGCTGCTAGGATACGCCACGTTAAGTTAAGTTAAGTTGGGTTAAAATTAAGGTACGTTGCTGTTAAGTTAGCGATAAAATAAGTTAAAAGCCAAGTTAAGTTACGTTAAGTTGATTGCTATTAAGTTAAGTTAAGTTAAGTTAAGTTGGTTAAGTTAAGTTAAGCTAAGTTAAGTTAAGTTAAGTTAAGTTAAGTTAAGTTAGAGATTGGGATTAAGTTAAGCTAAGTTGAATTGAAGTTAAGTTAAGTTAAGTTAAGTTAAAGTTAAGTTAAGTTAAGAAGATTCACGTTACGTTAAGTTAGTTGGTTTGTTGGTTAAGCTAAGTTAAGTTATGTTGCGTTAAGTTAAGTTAAGTTGAAAGCTAAGTTAAGTTAGGTTAAGTTACATTACGTTTAAGTTAAGTGCTTAAGTTAAGTTCACGTTACTTAGCTAAGTTAAGTTATGTTCGTTAGCATTACATTGCCACGCCACGCCACGCCATGTTGCGTTACGCCACGTTATGTTGGCCACGCCACGCCACGCCAGCTGCTATGTTGGGTTGCCACGCCACGCTAAGTTGAGTTGCCACGCCACGCCACGCTAAGCCAAGCTAAGTTATGTTAAGTTGTTAGGTTACACACGCTTAAGCTGCCAAGTTAACGCTACGCTAATTTGCTATTAAGTTATGTTAAGTTATGTTAAGTTAAGTTACGCACGCTAAATTGCTAAGCCACGCACGCTAAGTTGCTGCTGTTGCTGTTAAGCCATGTTGCTCGCTGCCATGTTGCTGTTGCCATGTTGCTGCTGCTGCTGCTGCTGCTGCCAAATTACTAAAAGTTGCTAAGCCAAGTTGCTGCTGAAGCTGCTGCTTG
>JABEVN020000598.1:0-29685 GCA_013146195.2 Codonopsis lanceolata | reverse complement strand
AAAGAAGAGAAACAAAGTCAAGAACAAGAAGAAAGTAAAGAAAGAAGAAAATCAAGAAACAATCAAGAAAATAAGAAATAATCAAGAAAATAACAAACAAAATCAAATAAAATATGAAAAGAACATAAGAAAATTCAAGAATGAGAAGAAATTAAAAAAATAAAAGAAAATCAAGGAAAGAAAGAGAAACAAAGTCAAGAAGAAGAAGAAAGTAAAGAAAAGAAAAGAATCAAGAAACAATCAAGAAAATTCAAGTATGAGAAGAAATTAAAAAAAAAAGAAAATCAGGAAAGAAGAGAAACAAAGTCAAGAACAAGAAGAAATTAATAAAAGAAAAAGAAAAGCAAGAAACAATCAAGAAAATAAGAAATAATCAAGAAAAATAACAAAACAAAATCAAAAAAATATGAAAAGAACATAAGAAAATTCAAGTATGAAGAATTAAAAAAAAAATAAAAAAGAAAATCAAGGAAAGAAAGAGAAACAAAGTCAAGAACAAGAAGAAAGTAAAGAAAAGAAAATCAAGAAACAATCAAGAAAATAAGAAATAATCAAGAAAAATAACAAAACAAAATCAAGAAAAAATATGAAAAGAACATAAGAAAATTCAAGTATGAGAAGAAATTAAAAATAAAAAGAAAATCAAGGAAAGAAAGAGAAACAAAGTTAAGAACAAGAAGAAAGTAAAGTAAAGAAAAGAAAATCAAGAAACAATCAAGAAAATAAGAAATAATCAAGAAAATAACAAACAAAATCAAGAAAAATATGAAAAGAACATAAGAAAATTCAAGTATGAGAAGAAATTAAAAAATAAAAAGAAAAAAATCAAGGAAAAAGAGAAACAAAGTCAAGAACAAGAAGAAAGTAAAGAAAAGAAAATCAAGAAACAATCAAGAAAATAAGAAATAATCAAGAAAATAACAAAACAAAATCAAAAAAAATATGAAAAGAACATAAGAAAATTCAAGTATGAGAAGAAATTAAAAATAAAAAAGAAAATCAAGGAAAGAAAAGAAACAAAGTCAAGAAACAAGAAGAAAGTAAAGAAAAGAAAAGAAAATCAAGAAACAATCAAGAAAATAAGAAATAATCAAGAAAATAACAAAACAAAATCAAGAAAAATATGAAAAGAACATAAGAAAATTCAAGTATGAGAAGAAATTAAAAAATAAAAAAGAAAATCAAGGAAAGAAAGAGAAACAAAGTCAAGAACAAGAAGAAAGTAAAGAAAAAGAAAAGAAAATCAATAAACAATCAAGAAAATAAGAAATAATCAAGCAAATAACAAAACAAAATCAAGAAAAATATGAAAAGAACATAAGAAAATTCAAGTACGAGAAGAAATTAAAAAAAAGAAAAAGAAAATCAAGGAAAGAAAGAGAAACAAAGTCAAGAACAAGAAGAAAGTAAAGAAAAGAAAAGAAAATCAAGAAACAATCAAGAAAATAAGAAATAATCAAGAAAATAACAAAACAAAATCAAATAAAATATGAAAAGAACATAAGAAAATTCAAGTATGAGAAGAAATTAAAAAATAAAAAGAAAATCAAGGAAAGAAAGAGAAACAAAGTCAAGAAGAAGAAGAAAGTAAAGAAAAGAAAAGAAAATCAAGAAACAATCAAGAAAATCAAGGCATGAGAAGAAATTTAAAAAATAAAAAAAGAAAATCAAGAAAATAAAGAGAAACAAAGTCAAGAACAAGAAGAAAGTAAAGAAAAGAAAAGAAAATCAAGAAACAATCAAGAAAATAAGAAATAATCAAGAAAATAACAAAACAAAATCAAGAAAAATATGAAAAGAACATAAGAAAATTCAAGTATGAGAAGAAATTAAAAATAAAAAGAAAATCAAGGAAAGAAAGAGAAACAAAGTCAAGAACAAGAAGAAAGTAAAGAAAAGAAAAGAAAATCAAGAAACAATCAAGAAAATAAGAAATAATCAAGAAAATAACAAAACAAAATCAAGAAAAATATGAAAAGAACATAAGAAAATTCAAGTATGAGAAGAAATTAAAAAATAAAAAGAAAATCAAGGAAAGAAAGAGAAACAAAGTCAAGAACAAGAAGAAAGTAAAGAAAAGAAAAGAAATTCAAGAAACAATCAAGAAAATAAGAAATAATCAAGAAAATAGCAAAACAAAATCAAGAAAAATATGAAAAGAACATAAGAAAATTCAAGTATTAGAAGAAATTAAAAAATAAAAAGAAAATCAAGGAAAGAAAGAGAAACAAAGTCAAGAACAAGAAGAAAGTAAAGAAAAGAAAAGAAAATCAAGAAACAATCAAGAAAATTAGAAATTATCAAGAAAAGAACAAAAAAAAGAAGAAAAATATGAAAAAACATAAGAAAATTCAAGAATGAGAAAAAATTAAAAAATTAAAATAAAATCAAGAAAAAAAAAGAAACATAAGAAAATTCAAGAATGAGAAGAAATAAAAAAATAAAAAGAAAATCAAGGAAAGAAAGAGAAATAAAGTCAAGAACAAGAAGAAAGTAAAGAAAAGAAAAGAAAATCAAGAAACAATCAAGAAAATAAGAAATAATCAAGAAAATAACAAAACAAAATCAAGAAAAATATGAAAAGAACATAAGAAAATTCAAGTACGAGAAGAAATTAAAAAAATAAAAAGAAAATCAAGGAAAGAAAGAGAAACAAAGTTAAGAACAAGAAGAAAGTAAAGTAAAGAAAAGAAAATCAAGAAACAATCAAGAAAATAAGAAATAATAAAGAAAATAACAAAACAAAATCAAATAAAATATGAAAAGAACATAAGAAAATTCAAGAATGAGAAGAAATTAAAAAATAAAAAGAAAATCAAGGAAAGAAAGAGAAACAAAGTCAAGAAGAAGAAGAAAGTAATGAAAAGAAAAGAAAATCAAGAAACAATCAAGAAAATTCAAGTATGAGAAGAAATTAAAAAAATAAAAAGAAAATCAAGGAAAGAAGAGAAACAAAGTCAAGAACAAGAAGAAAGTAAAGAAAAGAAAAGAAAATCAAGAAACAATCAAGAAAATAAGAAATAATCAAGAAAATAACAAAACAAAATCAAGAAAAATATGAAAAGAACATAAGAAAATTCAAGTATGAGAAGAAATTAAAAAATAAAAAGAAAATCAAGGAAAGAAAGAGAAACAAAGTCAAGAACAAGAAGAAAGTAAAGAAAAGAAAAGAAAATCAAGAAACAATCAAGAAAATAAGAAATAATCAAGAAAATAACAAAACAAAATCAAGAAAAATATGAAAAGAACATAAGAAAATTCAAGTATGAGAAGAAATTAAAAAATAAAAAGAAAATCAAGGAAAGAAAGAGAAACAAAGTCAAGAACAAGAAGAAAGTAAAGAAAAGAAAAGAAAATCAAGAAACAATCAAGAAAATAAGAAATAATCAAGAAAATAACAAAACAAAATCAAGAAAAATATGAAAAGAACATAAGAAAATTCAAGTATGAGAAGAAATTAAAAAATAAAAAGAAAATCAAGGAAAGAAAGAGAAACAAAGTCAAGAACAAGAAGAAAGTAAAGAAAAAGAAAAGAAAATCAAGAAACAATCAAGAAAATAAGAAAAAATCAAGAAAATAACAAAACAAAATCAAAAAAAATATGAAAAGAACATAAGAAAATTCAAGTATGAGAAGAAATTAAAAAAATAAAAAGAAAATCAAGGAAAGAAAAAGAAACAAAGTCACGAAGAAGAAAAAAGTAAAGAAAAGAAAATCAAGAAACAATCAAGAAAATAACGAAACAAACTCAAGAAATAATATGAAAAAGAACATAAGAAAATCAAGTATGAGAAGAAATTTAAAAAAATAATAAAAAATAAAGGAAAGAAAAAGAAACAAAGTCATGAAGAAGAAAAAAGTAAAGTAAAGAAAATCAAGTTACAATCAAGAAAATAAGAAATGATCAAGAAAATAATGAAACAAAATCAAGAAAAATATGAAAAAGAACATAAGAAAATTTAAGTATGAGAAGAAATTAAAAATTAAAATAAAATCTAGGAAAGAAAAAGAAACAAAGTCATGAAGAAGAAAAAAGTAAAGAAAAGAAAATCAAGAAACAATCAAGAAAATAAGAAATGATCAAGAAAATAACGAAAAAAAATCAAGAAATAATATGAAAAAGAACATAAGAAAATTCAAGTATGAGAAGAAATTAAAAAAATAAAAGAAAATCAAGGAAAGAAAAAGAAACAAAGTCACGAAGAAGAAAAAAGAAAAGAAAAGAAAATCAAGAAACAATCAAGAAAATAAGAAATGATCAAGTAAATAACGAAACAAAATCAAGAAATAATATGAAAAAGAACATAAGAAAATTCAAGTATGAGAAGAAATTAAAAAATAAAAGAAAATCAAGGAAAGAAAAAGAAACAAAGTCACGAAAAAGAAAAAAAGTAAAGAAATCTAAATCAGGAAACAATCAAGAAAATAACGAAACAAACTCAAGAAATAATATGAAAAAGAACATAAGAAAATTTGTGGCGACCCGACCCGGATTCCGGAACGGAATCCCAACGTCACGTCGCAAGGACAAGGCAAGAAGAGGACAAGCACTTATAAAATAATAGTGCGAAGCCGGACAATGAGCTAACAAAAGCTCTACACACAAATATAAGGCCGTACTAAAAATACGGGTTTACAAAATTCAAGAAGCGGAAACGACAAGGAAAGTAGTCCCGAGCTATGAAGCTCGAAATCAAGGCCAAAGATACCAAGAGAGACATAAATCTCACGAAGGAAAGAAAAGAAACCCGCTGCCGCAACATTGCACGCTGACAAACCATCGGCACTCCAGCCGCCAAAGAAGGGACCAACCTCGATATAACACTTACCCACTCGCTAAAGCATGCCGGGTTAACCAACAATAATAATAACTAGGATAGAGAAAAGCCCAAAGCTATCGCTCTGGATACAATCTCAATATAAAAACCAAGGCTATGAGCAACGACACAACACGCCGGCCCAAAGGAGAACCAAATCAAAACCCAAGTATTCTACCCGATCAGAAAGTCTAAATAACCTTACAATACAACGAGCTCACAAGAATATATAATATGATATACAAGTCAAGGATGCTAGATGAGATAGGAGTCCACAAGCTATTACTCTGAAATATCGACTATTACAATCACGAACACACGCATTAAGCTCGAGCCGCCGATCAACCGTGGTCCGCTACGGTCACGCACTATGCGCCCTCAATACGACTCGAATCGCAACTAGAAAACAAAGTACGGATGAGTCATAATGACCCAAGACGTTACTACTAAACAATATGACATAAATTGAATATTGCCATAAGAGGAAATGATATCGCTTTTACGACGAAGACCCAAGAAGTCGGGTTGTATCAGATGAAAATCGCTCCTTTACCGTACTACCAAGATGAATCGGTGAATCCCCGCTCACAAACAATCAAACAAGTCGTGAGCAAGGCACAAGAATAATCATGATTATGGATGTATATCTTATTGTAGAACATCCCAAGTCTCTCATAGAATAATTAAGTAGAAGTATGCATGTTTATAAATATACATATACCAAGTCTCTCATAGGATTATCAAGTGTGGTATGTAAATTCGTTTATGTACCAAACAATTCATTCATGGAAGTTTATCATGTAAGGATATGTATATCTACAATTATATACATACGAAGACAATCAGGGTAAATCAAGTAGGAGTATGTATATCTACATATATATACATATGCAGGCAATCATGGGTAATCAAGTAGGAGTATGTATATCTACATATATATACATATGCAGGAAATCAGGGAAATCAAGTAGGAATATGTATATCTACATATATACGTATCATACAATTCACAGGTCTATCACGAAAGTCAAGCGATCAAGAACAAGTATATACAGGCATTTAGTTTACATATTCATGATAGCACTTTGTTTTCACAAATGCTAGAAGAAATCCACATATAAGAGGATATGATATAAATCTGGTACCGCAATGTAGCTCATGCAATATAATATGTTAACAGGAACGTGCTGTTGGATGTACGAGATGGTACATCGACCAAGGATAGTATTATTCCAAGCGCCCTAATGGTTACACAAGGTACTCTTCTCCAAAGTGATCAAGAATGGAGGGGTTTGCACGTTTCTGGTTCGGCAACCCATCACTATCACGAATCTCATGATTCGTAACGGTAGACGAATTGTCAACCAGGGAAGACAAGATAGGACAAGACAAGTATGCCAGCTGGACTTATTGGGGAAAACAAGTAATGTTTACTTATTTAAGAAATCAAGCAAGGACGAGCACGAATGCAATGACTCATTCAAGTCGTGGGCATGTTATTCTTTACGCCTAGTAATCAAGCATGAGCATGAATTAAATTAAGAATCTCGAACTAGTATTCTAGTTAAACGGATTTCAAGCGTCGTAGGGGTTTATCGTTGAGTCGGTATTGTTAAATGACTCACTAGCATCGACTCCGTCGAGTCATTTCTAAAATTCCAATCAAATAGAGTTTGAACACTATATGTGTCCCAAGACTCCTTTCTAGGTTCTTGTTTGAGGCATGGCTAAGTTCTCGTTCCATTTAGGAACCTTAGTTCAAAATTACTAAGTCAAGTATAAAAGGCGGAAACCTAAGTTGATTATTGTCCAACCAAGCTTAGATCAATTTCAAGTTCGAAATTCCATTTGTTAATAGAATCATAAATCAAGCACGTTGATACTCAATAGGAAGATAATTATGAAGATAAGACACACAATATGCTTAAAGGTCATAATCTCAAGTAGACATAGAAGTTCATGCATCATTCACAAACAAATCTTATCAAGCTCGCCCATAGAATCATAAGATATATAACATTATAAAATCCCCTCGAGGTTCCCTTTAAGAACCAAAGATCAAGCATGCACTTCTTGAAGAACGTAAGACCGAAGACTACTCAAGATTCATCAATTAACCATGTTATGGTATTTCATAAGTCCATCACCACACACATGACTTGATGACTATTCACCATCTTTACGACAACTCAAGATTCTCATCATAGAGGGTACTAAGGCATACACGGTTCAAATATCCTTCCTAAGGAAGAATTGCCACAAGCAATCCCGGATTTTCCAAGGATGCTAACAAGGTTCCCAAGTAAAGTCACATATTACATTCCTACGAATCTTGGGACTTCATTATTAAAAGTCCACTAGTATTATTGGTTCTAGTTCATAATTGAACCCATTCAAAACGCCTGTCATTCGAGTTACGCATTCTCGACTCACACATAAACCACCCAAGGATTAGCGATAATCTCGCACTTAATCATCATTCAAGAGACTCAATTAGAGTCCTAAGCCAAGACTCAATCTTATTACCAATTTGGTCTCACCCGAGCAATTCTCAAAATTTCGCAATTGAGATTCAATGAACACAAGAAGATATAGGAATTTATCCTAAGGTTCAAATAACAAATTTTATAAATAAATTGACTTCATTTGGGTCAAACTACAAAGTTCCAAATTTCTAGTTCGAGGCATAAATTCGGATTCACAATTTATCCGGTTTCTAACCCAACAAAAATAAATCTTAAATCATAACAATTCCAATATACTCAATGAACCCATTTGGTTTCAAACCCTAACCAAAATCTATTGATATCCATGGAAACATATCATTTTGACATGTATAACAACAATAAATCACAAGGAACAAGTCTCTAACAATCTATCATCAAGATGCTTGTAGAGAGAGAAACTAGAGCTTAAGTAACGTACCTCAATCGAGCCACAAACGCCTAGGAAGTGGAAAACAAACCGAGGGAAAGACTCTACTCGGCGAGGGCTTCGCGATGGCGGTCGCGGCTCGACAATCCGATGGCCGGAACTCCGGAATCGCCAAATCTCCCATGGAAGCTCCTCCTCCTCTCTCTCTAAAACTCACGGTTGAAGAAGAAAAAATGGGGAAGGAAGAGGGAATTTTAAGGTCATAAAGGGTTAGGTGGACAATCCTACCCTTCCTAGTTGTGGACAAGGCAAAGGGAGGGGTTAAAATGGGGGTAGTATAGGTTTTTCACGCCAAAAATCAAAACAGGGAAAGAAATCCCGTAATTGCATTGCACATCCAGCAGTGAGGCGGGCGCCTCACCCAAGCCCATGCGCCGCCTCAACCGGCAGAGGCTTCTCCCAAGTTCGACCACTTTGCAATTACTCCCAAAGATCCGAGGCGGGCGCCGCAAGGTGCCATGCGGCCGCCTCGGCTCCGTAACCTCTAAAACTTGGTCTAAACTTGTCCTAAATGATCCCAAACTTATGGGCAATCATTCTAAGGTCTAACCCTACTCAAAACGAGTCGGAAACGCACCGAACAACACCCGAACAGATAGAACAAGGCTCAACTCACGCGACGAATGATCAATGAATCAAACTACCAACAAACACCAATCAAACTAAGATGACTTGGGCATGAAAAAGACTTGTTTAAACATGGGTAAGACTTGAATATAAAGCCAAGAATTCAACGAACACTTCGTACGACGAAATAGAGGCAATACGAGCAACGAGGGAATCGCTAAGGCCAAAATCAACACTGGCCGAACCGGCGATTCAACAAACAAGCATAAAACTTGTGTACCAAGGCCTTATGAGACTCAAATAACTCTCAAGACAAGTGGAGGAATGATTAGAGTAAAATCGAGGTCTCACGAAAGAACTACGCGAGGAAACACTAAACCGAATCAAGTAACGAATGCGGTATGCGACTTGTAACTTTAACTAGTTAAGGTCTATGGAACATATGGAACTAATGTATTGGCTCCTATATAGCCTACCTATATTAATCAAGGTTCTTACCTCAAGTCAAGTAAGCGAGGTTACGGTTAAACGACACGCAAAGCAATAAGGTCAATTACACGAAGGTTCGGGTCTTACATCCTCACCACCTTAAAAGAATTCGCCCACGCCCACTAATTCACAATCCTACAACCACCAAAGTTCAATACTATAGCCTACAAATGAAGTCAAGGAAACCACCTTAGTGTGCCTCAAGACACGAGGGAAAGAAATACTTAAATATCCTCTCCAATCAATTCCAAAGTCGAGTCATCTTGACTCTTGACGGGGTTCAAGGACATTATCAAGGCTTACAAAGTTCCAACAAACGTGGACATTGAGGTGAAAATTCCTCTTTATCAACTAATCAAGTAATTTTAAGCATGTGCAATAGTTGCGCCGAATTAACAAACATCCCAACAAAGAGTTTTCCGGCTAATTAAATTATTCCGTCACGACATCGAATCTTTAGGGTCTAACGCCCTTACACTAGAATCAAGTAGAACGGTAACTCATTTGATCAAGTCACAAGTTCATTTCATTCATGGCATGATTTCAATATACATGTTGCACATATTTGCACAAGCAAAACAAGATACCACTTTCAATTTATTCCATTTGGTAACGGGTTCGGTCAATTCCTATATCATATAATACCGTTTCTAGTTCTCCGACGAAGACCTTTGATAATCAAGTCGTGGGTCCTCCAAGTGACTTCAAAGCTTTCACGCATAGGATGCTGGTGTTTATAAATCACATTGTACCGGCCGAGGTGGGACCGAGGGTCGGATCGCCCAAATAAGGAGGGAAACAAGTAGACAATTAAACAAGCAAGGACTTAATTTATAAAAAAAACGACGTGGATTTAACATTGGAGTCGTAGCACGCCTCGGCACCAAACGGCCGGATATTTTAAAACTTTTAAACCCGATAAACAAGCTTAAACAAAATAACCAAGTCTTCGGCGACACTACATGCCTGAACCCATGCTAACGTTCAAAGACAAGAATTAATAAGGAGCTAAGCATGCTCACCGGAAGACTAATACGTGGAGGAATACTAACAAGTTAATCAAAGCTCGGCACACAATGCCTAAGCACAACAGGGTTACAAGTACTACAAGTATTAAACTACTAGCAGTTAAGATTTACAAGCAAGTTCTACACAAATACCCAAGCATAGTCTAGTTGACTTGCTTAACCCGTCGTCCTTACAAAAATATAAAACAAGGGAAAGAGGGCATCTAAACCACCTCTTCAAATAACATCTGGCGCACCAAAAAGGGCACAAAGCACGAACACTGCGAGTCATCGAAAGCAGACCTGCCTTGCTAAGATCTAAAGCAAGAAAAGGGGAAAGGGTAAGTCATAAAGACTTGTAAGCTATCAATCATGCATGTCATAGCAATATGCATCATTCAAGGCAAGATATCATTTTCAGGCAAGATTTCATATTCAGGACAAGATATCATAGAGGTCATGTATTCAAGATGCACATTGATTCACATAGGTGCTCGTAATTAAATCACATAGGATCAGGATATATCGAGAGCCGGGCCGCTACGTAGTTCCTGCATACAAGCGTTATCTGGAAAGTGCGGGTATCGAATGTGTGTAGTACATCGATCTTCCGAGGAGATGCCCGGGATAGTCCAATGGTGCTCTTAATGATTACAACAAGGGAGCTACTTCCCCACGGGCCACAAGTGAGGCGTGTGTGAACAAAGACAGTATGCCACCGGACTCATGCAAATGCCAAGTAATGTTTACTTAACAAAATTTCAGTATAGAACGAGGTCGACAAGAGCGATCTCGTTCAAGACAAGTAAATTATTCTCATCAATAACCAAACAGGATTGAGTTCGTCAAGAGTAACTCACATGTCAATTAGTCATGCTATAATATGACATTCAAGATCAAGCAAGGTAATCAGGTCAAGTTCAAGAGTCTAGAATTATTATTCTTAGGAAACGCTAACGTCAGGGATGGGTCGGTGAGCCGGTATTGTTCAATGGCTCTCTAAGCTTGACTCCGTTGAGTCATCTATAACAATTCATCCAAGATGGATAAGACGCTAAATGCATCATGAACCTTTTCTAAGTTCTCGTACATGATCGGCTAGGTCATTAATCTATTAAACAACCGTAGTTAAGATTTTTCATCAATAATCAAGCAGGAAGGAGTTCGACAAGGGCGAACTCAATATGTCAAATAGACATTCTATTTTATGACATCAAGAATCAAGCCAGGTAACCAATTCAAGTTTCAAAGCCTAGAATCATCATTCTTAGAGGAACGTGTTTAAGACGTCGTAGGGATTGATCATCGAGCCGGTATTGTTCAATAGCTCGCTTAAGTTTGACTCCATTGAGTCGTCTCTACCAATTCATTCAAAGGGTTAAGATGCTAGATGCATCCAAAATCCTTTTCTAAGTTCTCGTAGATGATCGGCTAGGTCATTAATCCATTTAACAGCCGTAATTAAGAATTATCGATAATTCGAATTCAAGGGCCTTAGAATCATTCTTTCAAGGTTATTAAAGTGCAAGGGTCCAAGAACATTATTTTCTCGCAAGGGAACATAGATCACAATTTATACTAGGCCTAGGACCCAATCCAATAGGATGATCAATACAAGGCATAGGAAACCCTAGAATCATAATTCCCAAGAGTTATCAAGAGTCGCAAGTCCGTCCGAGAACATTTGTTATTTTTTTTTTTTTTTTTTTTTTTGGAAATGGGACGCACCTGCGCAGAGATTTATTAGAATAAAATAAAGGTACAAACTTGAGGGGGACAACCACCTTGCCCTTATAAATGGGAGGACAGAGGAGCCTTACCTCGAAATAGAAAGTACAATGCAAAGAGTTAATAAATACGGAGATAAGGGGTTTGGGAGGCATCTAGATAAATAAGACCTCTAGTAAAAGAACCGATGTAAGAGGTCAAGAGAAGAAAGAGTCCGAGGTGTTGTCACAAGCCAAATTTGCCAGTGCTATTCGCTACTTTGTTTGCTTCTGAAGCAATGACCAAGGTAAAATGCCCGATTCCCGAAGACGAAGAATATCACGAAATATATAAATATGTTGCCAAGGAGGAGAATGACCGAGCTAAGGCGCCAAAGAGAACCTTCGAATCGGCCTCAATAGTGACTTCGAAAAACCATTATTAGATAACTGTGTGATTCCGAAATGGAGAGAATTAAGCTCAAAGAACCATATTCGAACAATGACCATAATAGCGGAGAAGGCAAAAATGAGATTTCCAAAAGAATCTCTGACAATGCCACCACCACCCCCAATGCCCGGGTTACCTCGACTTGCCCCATCTACATTAAGTTTATAGCAACGGATCGAGGAGGAACCCAGCTAACTGCCTTGATAGTAATCTGCTTACTACGACTTAGATAATGTCTCGAGTTGTCAAAGCCCGCAAAATGATACCCTGCAGCATTGAAAATGGACTTCAGATCCGAGCAAATATTATTAATGAGCATGAAGGGGGGGATCTTGGTATTTTCAAAGACCACTTTGTTACGAAATTTCCACAAGTGCCAGAGAATTAAGGATGGGAGAATGTGGAAAATGAGAGATTTACCATGCAGCCACCAAGCAAAGCAAAACTGCTGAAGAGGGTATGACTTATATGGGATCCCAACCAAATTATGGAAGTGACGCCAGATTGAGGAAGCAGTGCTACTGGATAGGAAGACATGATCAAAACTTTCTTCATTACCCGTTGAGCAGCATTGACAATTGGAGGCAAGAGCAAAACCTTTGTGCCGAAGACCTTCATCCAAAGGGAGTCGCTAAGAGCCGCCTGAAAAATACCGATGTGCCGAGGCGTATGTTTATGCCAAAGAAAAATCAAGACATCATTGAAGGCCGCGGAATGGAAAGAAGAGAGACTGCCGAAGAAAGAGAGAAGCTTCCCTTTGAGTGAAGCGTCCAGCATGGCCGATCAACATCATCACTTAAAGAGATATGCTGGGAACGAATTGAGTCCAGAACATTGGACGGGAGAAACATGGCGCTGTCACGGTTGAGAGATAGGGAGTCTTGAAAAAGCTCTTTAACACATTCCAAAGGACAATCTGGCGGCCTGACTAGGCAGGAACTATGCAGCCAAACATCATTCCATAAAGAACAATTACCATTGCCCACAATCCATTTGATGTGAGACTCGCAAAAGGACGGCTAGTAACATTCGCTTCCATATATGAGAGCCCTTTGTAGAAGCAATAGTAGGATGAGATCGAGAGCAATATTTAGCTCGCATAAATGAGGACCACAAATTGCTAACAGTTCTGAATCTCCACCAAAGCTTAATACCAAAAGCTTTGATAGAATTAGATAGAGAAGAAATTCCCAGACCTCCCTCCGAAATGGGGCGGCAACAGTCTAGCCAAGAAACCCAATGACATTTGTTATGCCCCTCAATTTGGCCCCAAAAAAAATTAGAGAGCATGCTGTTAATAAGTTTGATAACCGAGACTGGGGGATCTATAGAAGCAATTTGGTACAAGGTGATTGATTGAAGCACGTGATTAATGAGGACAATCTTGTCCGCCTTGTTGAGAAAAGGCCCAATCCATGAATCAATCTTAGTCTGAAGCTTCAAGATGAGAGGATCAAATAATTGTTTCTTCTTCCTTCCAAAATAAATTGGACAACCAAGATACGTGAAAGGCAAGCTACCTACTTGAAATCCAAGAGTATTTGAGATTAGATTTAAGCGACTTGGCTCAGCCAGAAGGAGCAATGATGAATGAGCTTTTGGAGCGGTTTATAAGTTGACCGACATAACTTCATAGGAGGTGATAATATCTTTATGATGGAGAAGTGAGGACTTACTCCCATTACAAAAAATTATAACATCATCCGCAAAAGCTAAGTGAGAGACTATGGGGCATCCGCTCATAGAGGAGTAAACAACCGAGGGGACTGAGCTATGAAGATTATTAATGCTTCTGCTAAGCACTTCAGCTGCGATAATAAATAGACTGGGAGAGAGCGGGTCACCCTGGCGAAGCCCACGAGAGGAGGGAAAGAAACCAACCGACTCCCGTTGAGAAGCCATGTAAAACCAATTTTCCGATAAAAGGCGCCAAACCAAGTCGATGAAAATTTCATGAAATCCAAATTTGCGGAGGACTTGGATTAAGAATAACCAGAGACTCGTCGAATGCCTTAGCCATGTCAAGCTTAAGGATAACATTAGATCCAAAGAACTTTTTTCCCCAAGTGACTCATCGCTTCTTGAGCAAGCAAGATATTATCTTGGATGACTCTACCCTTAGTGAAGGCGCCGATTATTATCCGATATGATGTGGGGAAGAATATGAGAAAGCCGAGATGAGAGAATTTTAGAGATGACTTTGGAACGGTTACAGAGGCTAATTGGACGAAGGTCCTTAAACGAAGAGGAGAAGGAATCTTGGGTATCATGGCTAATAAAGTGCTAGACCAAGCCTTTGGAAGAGTGAAACCGCAAAGAATTCCAAAATAGCAAAGACAAAAATCTTCTTTAATTATATCCCAAAGAAGGAATAAAATTTACCAAGAAATCCATCAGACCAAGAAGACTATCACTTCCCAAATCATTCACAAAGACGCCCGATTTCCGAGCATCGGGAGGAGCAATAAGAGATGAATTCCAATCATCGGTGATCGATGAGGAATAATATCTAAGTTAATATCCAATCGTTGACCCACATCGTGGGAGGCAAGTTGGTCACTAAAATACGGATAGTCGCTCTTTTATATCTTGAGCCGAAGACAATAAAGAGCCATCAACATCATGAATATACCGTGAATGAAAAGGCGCCGCCGAGATTGCTTGACGTAAGCATGAAAAAGCTTGGTATTTCCTTGCCCTTCTTTCAGCCATTTAATCCGAGATTTCTGACGCCAGAATGATTCCTCTCTAGAAAGATGAAGACGAAGACGAGCCTGGGCCTCCATAAGATTAGATCTATTAGAATCGAATTGTTGAGCTCATAAAACAATTCTTGTTCAATAACATCCTCCTCACCTTGAAGTCGCTCAAATATGTTGCCAAACGTAGCTTTATTCCAAGTTTTAAGAGCGCCTTGGTTGCACGAAGCTTTTGCGCAAATCGGACCATTAAAGAACCGAAGTGGGAATTAGCCATGCCGCCTTAACAATATCCATAAAAGTAGAGTGAGAAGTCCAAATATTGAGAAACCGAAAGTCGGATTCGAGCAACAGAGTACCCCGAGAAATATTAGTGAGGAGCGGGAGTGGTCCGAACAAGTTTTATTTAGGTGTTGAACCACGGTTGCTTGAAAACAAATTCACCATTTAGTGTTGCAAAGCATGCGATCTATGCTCAAATATGGTTGCCGAGCCATCTCGCTTTGTTCCACCATGTATAATCGCATCGTTATACCCCAAATCTGTAAGGCCCGAAGTCGAAATACAAGCTTGAAATTCCAATCCTCCAATACGATCCCATCCCCTACCACCCTTTTCATTAGGGTTGAGGATGATATTAAAATCACCGCCAATCGCCAAGGGGCGTGAGCAACTTGAGAACCGATCCGAATAATGTCCTCCCATAAATCTTGGCGCTCTCTTAAATCACACCTTGCATAAACACATGTGACATAGGCATGAAATGACCAAGAATAATGCTGAATTTTAAGAGAGAATTGTTGAGGAGATTCACAAAGAAAGCCGCAAGTGAAAGAAGACTTCACAAAATCCGTATGGAGCTAGTAGAATTAGAGAAGGAATACTTGAACCCGAAGTTTCCGAAAGTGATCGATTAACTTTGTCAATGGCAAGCTTCGGTTCAAAAACAAAGAATAAGAGAAATTTTGTGGAGCTTAATCAAGCTCTTTAAACGACTAATCGTTGGGTCATTACCCAAACCCCGAACATTCCGTAAAAGCGCTTTTAATATCCATGAGAAAGATTGGAGGTGCAATCATCGAGGACTTGGAAGCCTTGGATCGGGTCATTCGATCGCTTGAGGCACTGCTTATGTTTCTTGGGGATTTCAGATTAAGGGCATTAATAGTAGGTCGCTCATCTTCATCTTCATCTTCCAAAATTTGAAGAGAGGCAAATCGTTGGGAGAGCATGATATTCCTAAGCATTTGGTCCCGAGCTTGGTCGTTGATCTGTAAGTGTTTCTCGATTTTTATTCTCGCATGGGAACGTTGGAGGTGCCCACTACCGTTGCTCATTGAGAGTGGGGGATTCGTGAGAATTTATTTGAGGAGGATCAACAACATGCAATAGGGGATCGAAACTTTCGGGCAATATTTTCGATTGAGGTATAGTTTCATGAATACTAGAGGAAGCAACAACTTTGATCAAAGTGCACCCTAGAAGGGTCATCATGAGTAGGGGCTTTGAATGCATCGCCTCTTGAGGAATCGTAGAAGCAGGGGGCTTTTTGAGAATCAAGCTACTTTCTTGGGGGTCCAGCGTTGTGCTTGTTTCTCGGATTTAGAGGGATTGGTTGCGTAGGTAAGTCGATGCTTGATGCGGCAAGTTAATTCATGATGCCCTTGACTAAGCAATGCATACAATAGCTAGGTTTATTCTCACCTCAATAGGTTGCCAAAAGCTTGGGAAGGCTTGTCCGCAATCTATCCAAACCCGACTAGGACATGGCTTCATGAGATCGATTTCAACACAAACACGCGCAACACTTGGCCGAGTTAAATTAATTGTGGGCTGATCAAGCATTAATGGCCTGCCAAAAAGAGAAACAAGAGAAAAGAGAGCAGATTTATTAAATAAGTGAATTGGTAAACCAGAAGAGCAAACCAAACGGAACGATTGAGCTTTCCACATCCGGTCGAAAGTTCGAGACCACTTAAAGACCCTCATGGGAAATCGGCCAAGGTACCATTGGTCCTTAATCCACAAGCGTTGGTAGTCCTCTTCATGATGCACTTGGATTAAGATATGTTTTGAGTCCAAGTGACCAATATTAAAAGCGGCTTTGAGACCAAATGTGTTAAACAGCTTATGGGTGGATTCCATGGATGGGCGTCCGTGTGAAAACTTCCCAATCGAGCTAGTCGAAATGGTTGAGCAAGGGAGTGGATGAGTTCGGAGAAAGTTTCAAGGATGGCTCTCCCTTGTAAGTAGAAGGGGGATAACGAACGAGGAAGCCGAAGAGGGAGAGGCATGATTAGTTAGAGCTTCGCAAATGATTTAGGAGGGTTAGGGGGAGAAGAAGGATCGGAAGGGGTTGGCAATGAGGCCGGGGCCATGGCCAAGGCAAAACCCTAGAAGGGCCGCCAAAACCTAGGAAAAATCAGAGAAGGAGATCGCACCTTTAGTGTGTGGGTTTGTGCGTTTTTTAGTTTAACTAATAACTACCATTTGTTATTCTTAAGTAGGCATAGAACGTATTCAATTTGAGGCGTAGGACTCGCTCAATAGGATGGACAGTTTGTAGCATGTGAAACCCTAGAAGTCATCATCTCCAAGAGTTATCAAAAGTTATTGGTCCAAGAACAATAGTTGTTCCTAAGGGGACATAGAACTCTTTTAATTCTAGGCATAGGTCTCAATCAACAAGATAGACAATTCATAGTATATGGAACCCTAGAAATCATAGTTTCCAAGAGTTATCAAAATATGTTAATCCAAGGACATTAGTTGCTCCTAAAGAAGCATAGAACATAAGTAATTCTAGGCATAGACCTCAAGCAACAAGATAGACATATTAATCAAAATCTCAAGAGATCGAATCAACCTAGATCATGGCATGGGCATGGAGAAGCATGGGGATCAATAGACAAGGGGGATCATGGCAAGTCTAAGCATACAACCTAAGGGGAGATCAATAGCTTACTTTCACCATGGAAAAGGAAAGTTGAAGCACAAAGTAATCGGATAGAAACGATCTCCTCGTCGGTAGCTTCACAGGTGGTCTCGGCTCGCAAACGGAAGTCGGGAGCTCAATCTAGGGAAATCACACACACCAATCTCACCTATTCTCTACACACACTAACCATGGCAAGAGAGGGAGGAGAGAAATCTGATAATGGAAGATTAATGGCAAAGTCAACAAGAGAGAGGCTTTATACCTTGCATGGATTTGGTGGAATTCCAAGTGTCAAGAGGAGAAAGATTGAGGTTAGGCTTAATCCTACTCAATTAGGGTCTAATAGGATGGTTTAGGTCAATTAGGAAGGGGTTAAAAGTGCCAAAGGTCGGACATAACAGAACAGGGGGAAAAAATCCCGTAGATGGCCTCTGTTGTTGAGGCGGGCGCCTCACCAAAGCCCAGGCGGGCGCCTCGATGCTGGGGCTAAGTTCATGACCATTCTTTCCGAAAAGTTACTGGACAGTCAATTTTGTAAAATCGACCATAAATCGCTCACAACTCCAAATGAGGTGATTTTTGATTTTTCTGAAACTAGACTCATTAAAATATATTTTAGAATTTTAAAGTACTCCATTTGGACTTATATTGCTCAAGATATGGTTACTACAAGTTCAAGTACAGAAGTTGTTTTCCTGAAAACTGAATTCTGGCACAGCCGTAAGTCAAGACCTAATTGAGGTACTTAGACACCTTGGAAAATTACCAAATTTTACAGAGAGTATCCTAACATATGTAGGTAAAACATACTAAATTTTTATAAAATTCTATTCAGTGGATCAGTACCAGAATGTTCCCGAACAACACCCGGGACAAGGTAAAACAAGGCTCGAATCAAGCGACGAATGGCTAACGAATCAAACGTCAATCAAGCACCAATCAAACTAGGATAACATGGACATGATCAAGACTTGTTTAAACATGGTTATGACTTGAATACAAGGCCGGGAACTCAATGAACACATCGCATCTACCTAAATACAAGCAATACGGGAGACGAGGGAATCGCTAAGGCCAAAACAAAGCGAGAAAGTTTCTAAACCTTCAACCAAGCTTACTATGATCAAGGTGAACGTTCTAAGTCGTCTATGAAGGAAAAATAGAACTCTAACAAGTCTTGGTTGAGTGCTAAACATGCTAAGGCAAACACTCAAAGTACAACGGTAAGGCAAGCAAGGCATAGAAGGTATTCAAGCAACTAGGCACGTAACACTCTCATGTGAGCAAGACATGAACAATTAAGAATATCTAACATGTTAAGGCATGAAACAAGCATGTTATTAAGGCATAAGACAAGTAATGGGTTTGGGTTCTCACACACATAATAGCATCCTTCATCATGGTCTCATGCATATATAATATAATTACATATAGGCATGGCAATCAATATCATGTACATAGCATATTAATCTATTATGCAGGTATACCAAGTATGGAATATTCGTACCCTTAACAATCTATTTACGATAGATGAAGCATGTTACACCACGCTAATACTCTTATTAACGTATTAGACTTAGCAACAAGTAAACACAATAACTTATGCATCCCTAGGTAGCAAATGGTTACTAACTAGTAGACTTCAATCACTATGGGTCAAGCAGTGTACGGGTTGACAACCAATTCAAATTAGAAATCGCGGGGTCACCTGCCGGTTACTCACCAAGTCTCATTATGGAGTCAGGACAATATTCCCTCTATCGGAGTAGTCCTCTCCACACCAGGAAAGTAGTCATCGGGAAAGAATATTCAATTCTACAATACTAAACAATACAGGGACTCATGGTCAAGTACTATCATGTCTATATATACCTATATAGCGATGTTGGAATACAACACGCATTACGGGAGGCTTATCCACTTCGCTCATGAAACGTATAACAACGATCAAAGGTATTAGTAACACCGCGGCGATCGCTCTTGGAATCGACAACCTGAGTGTATCAGATAACCCATATGGACAAGAAAGGATAGCTCCACAAGGTAACATCATACACATAGAATAACTGCAACTTAAAGGCAATATAGGAAAAATATGATGCTCTTAAACACAGCTTGCATTTACGGCAATCTAGACCAACAGAACTTAGTAATCCAAGTCCTATATTTGTACAAAAGAACATGCCGATAAGGCACAAATCAGAACGCTCATCGGAAAATACTCGACGACACACCAAACCCAATCTAGGCCATGGATCCTATCCTGGCTTATAGCTAACAAAAGCTCGATATAAGCGTGGCGAGCCCGACCCGGATTCCGAACGGAATCCCAACGCCACGCCGCAAGGACAAGGCAAGAAGAGGACAAGCACTTATAAAATAATAGTGCGAAGTCGGACGGAATCGAGCTAACAAAAGCTCTACACACAAATATAAGGCCGCACTAAAAATACGGGTTTACAAAATTCAAGAAGAAACGACAAGGAAAAGTAGTCCCGAGCTATGAAGCTCGAAATCAAGGCCAAAGATACCAAGAGAGACATAAATCTCACGAAGGAAAGAAAGAAACCCCGCGTCGCAACATTGCGCACGCTGGACAAACCATCGCACTCCGGTAGCCGGCGCCCAAGGGACCAACCCGATATAACACTTACCCACCGCTAAAGCATGCCGGGTTAACCAACAATAATAATAACTAGGATAGAGAAAAGCCCAAAGCTATCGCTACTGGATACAACTCGAATATAAAAACCAAGGCTATGAGCAACGACACAACACGTCGGCCCAAAGGAGAAGCCAAATCAAAACCCAAGTATTCTACCCGATCAGTAAAGTCTAAATAACCTTACAATACAACGAGCTCACAAGAATATATAATATGATACACAAGTCAAGGATGCTAGATGAGATAGGAGTCCACAAGCTATTACTCGGAAATATCGACTATTACAATCACGAACACACGTACTAAGCTCGAGCTGCCGATCAACTGTGGTCTGCTACGGTCACGTACTATGCGTCCTCAATACGACTCTGAACCGCAACTAGAAAACAAAGTACGGGATGAGTCATAATGACCCAAGACGCGTTACTACTAAACAATATGACATAAATTGAATATTGCCATAAGAGGAAATGATATCGTTTTTACGACGAAGACCCAAGAAGTCGGGTTTGTATGAAAATCGTTCCTTTACTGGACTACCAAGATGAATCAGGGTGAATCCCCTGTTCACAAACAATCAAACAAGTCAGGGAGCAAGGCACAAGAATAATCATGATTATGGATGTATATCTTATTGTAGAACATCCCAAGTCTCTCATAGAATAATTAAGTAGAAGTATGCATGTTTATAAATATACATATACCAAGTCTCTCATAGGATTATCAAGTGTGGTATGTAAATTCGTTTATGTACCAAACAATTCATTCATGGAAGTTTATCATGTAAGGATATGTATATCTACAATTATATACATACGAAGACAATCGTGGTAAATCAAGTAGGAGTATGTATATCTACATATATATACATGCAGCAATCATGGGTAATCAAGTAGGAGTATATATATCTACATATATATACATATGCAGGAAATCAGGGAAATCAAGTAGGAATATGTATATCTACATATATACGTATCATACAATTCACAGGTCTATCACGAAAGTCAAGCGATCAAGAACAAGTATATACAGGCATTTAGTTTACATATTCATGATAGCACTTTGTTTTCACAAATGCTAGAAGAAATCCACATATAAGAGGATATGATATAAATCTGGTACCGCAATGTAGCTCATGCAATATAATATGTTAACATGAACGTCTGTTGGATGTACGAGATGGTACATCGACCAAGGATAGTATTATTCCAAGCGCCCTAATGGTTACACAAGGTACTCTTCTCCAAAGTGATCAAGAATGGAGGGTTTGCACGGTTCGGCAACCCATCACTATCACGAATCTCATGATTCGAATCAGACAATTGTCAACTGGGAAGACAAGACAGGACAAGACAAGTATGCCAGCTGGACTTATTGGGGAAAACAAGTAATGTTTACTTATTTAAGAAATCAAGCAAGGACGAGCACGGTAACAGCGATCGCATTCAAGTCAGGTGGGCATGTTATTCTTTTACAGCTAGTAATCAAGCATGAGCATGAATTAAATTAAGAATCTCGAACTAGTATTCTAGTTAAACGGATTTCAAGCGTCGTAGGGGTTTATCGTTGAGTCGGTATTGTTAAATGACTCACTAGCATCGACTGGCCGAGTCATTTCTATAATTCCAATCAAATAGAGTTTGAACACTATATGTGTCCCAAGACTCCTTTCTAGGTTCTTGTTTGAGGCATGGCTAAGTTCTCGTTCCATTTAGGAACCTTAGTTCAAAATTACTAAGTCAAGTATAAAAGGCGGAAACCTAAGTTGATTATTGTCCAACCAAGCTTAGATCAATTTCAAGTTCGAAATTCCATTTGTTAATAGAATCATAAATCAAGCACGTTGATACTCAATAGGAAGATAATTATGAAGATAAGACACACAATATGCTTAAAGGTCATAATCTCAAGTAGACATAGAAGTTCATGCATCATTCACAAACAAATCTTATCAAGCTCGGGCTTCCATAGAATCATAAGATATATAACATTATAAAATCCCTCGAGGTTCCCTTAAGAACTAAAGATCAAGCATGCACTTCTTGAAGAACGTAAGATCGAAGACTACTCAAGATTCATCAATTAACCATGTTATGGTATTTCATAAGTCCATCACCACACACATGACTTGGATGACTATTCACCATCTTTACGACAACTCAAGATTCTCATCATAGAGGGTACTAAGGCATACACGGTTCAAATATCCTTCCTAAGGAAGAATTGCCACGAAGCAATCCCGGATTTTCCAAGGATGCTAACAAGGTTCCCAAGTAAAGTCACATATTACATTCCTACGAATCTTGGGACTTCATTAAAAGTCCACTAGTATTATTGGTTCTAGTTCATAATTGAACCCATTCAAAACGCTCGTCATTCGAGTTACGCATTCTCGACTCACACATAAACCACCCAAGGATTAGCGATAATCTCGCACTTAATCATCATTCAAGAGACTCAATTAGAGTCCTAAGCCAAGACTCAATCTTATTACCAATTTGGTCTCACCCGAGCAATTCTCAAAATTTCGCAATTGAGATTCAATGAACACAAGAAGATATAGGAATTTATCCTAAGGTTCAAATAACAAATTTTATAAATAAATTGACTTCATTTGGGTCAAACTACAAAGTTCCAAATTTCTAGTTCGAGGCATAAATTCGGGATTCACAATTTATCCGGTTTCTAACCCAACAAAAATAAATCTTAAATCATAACAATTCCAATATACTCAATGAACCCATTTGGTTTCAAACCCTAACCAAAATCTATTGATATCCATGGAAACATATCATTTTGACATGTATAACAACAATAAATCACAAGGAACAAGTCTCTAACAATCTATCATCAAGATGCTTGTAGAGAGAAACTAGGGCTTAAGTAACGCACCTCAATCGAGCCACAAACGCCTAGGAAGTGGAAAACAAACCGAGGGAAAGACTCTACTCGGCGAGGGCTTCGCGATGGCGGTCGCGCTCGACAATCCGATGGCCGGAACTCCGGAATCGTCAAATCTCCCATGGAAGCTCCTCCTCTCTCTCTAAAACTCACGGTTGAAGAAGAAAAAATGGGGAAGGAAGAGGGAATTTTAAGGTCATAAAGGGTTAGGGTGGACAATCCTACCCTTCCTAGTTGTGGACAAGGCAAAGGGAGGGTTAAAATGGGGGTAGTATAGGTTTTTCACGCCAAAAATCAAAAACAGGGAAAGAAATCCCGTAATTGCATTCAGCAGTGAGGCGGGCGCCTCAGCCCATGCGGCCGCCTCAATGCAGAGGCTTCTCCCAAGTTCGCACCACTTTGCAATTACTCCCAAGATCGAGGCGGGCGCCGCAAGGTGCCATGCGGCCGCCTCCGTAACCTCTAAAACTTGGTCTAAACTTGTCCTAAATGATCCCAAACTTATGGGCAATCATTCTAAGGTCTAACCCTACTCAAAACGAGTCGGAAACGCACCGAACAACACCCGAACAGATAGAACAAGGCTCAACTCACGCGACGAATGATCAATGAATCAAACTACCAACAAACACCAATCAAACTAAGATGACTTGGGCATGAAAAAGACTTGTTTAAACATGGCTAAGACTTGAATATAAAGCCAAGAATTCAACGAACACTGACGACTGCGAAATAGAGGCAATACGAGCAACGAGGGAATCGCTAAGGCCAAAATCAACACTGGCCGAACCGGCGATTCAACAAACAAGCATAAAACTTGTGTACCAAGGCCTTATGAGACTCAAATAACTCTCAAGACAAGTGGAGGAATGATTAGAGTAAAATCGAGGTCTCACGAAAGAACTACGCGAGGAAACACTAAACCGAGTCAAGTAACGAACAAAAATATGCGACTTGTAACTTTAACTAGTTAAGGTCTATGGAACATATGGAACTAATGTATTGGCTCCTATATAGCCTACCTATATTAATCAAGGTTCTTACCTCAAGTCAAGTAAGCGAGGTTACGGTTAAACGACACGCAAAGCAATAAGGTCAATTACACGAAGGTTCGGGGTCTTACAAAATTCAAGTATGAGAAGAAATTTAAAAAATTAATAAAAAATCAAGGAAAGAAAAAGAAACAAAGTCATGAAGAAGAAAAAAGTAAACTAAAGAAAATTAAGTTACAATCAAGAAAATAAGAAATGATCAAGAAAATAACGAAACAAAATCAAAAAATATAAGAAAAAGAACATAAAAAAATTCAAGTATGAGAAAAATTTAAAAAAGTAAAAGAAAATCAAAGAAAGAAAAAGAAACAAAGTCATGAAGAAGAATAAAAAAAAGTAAAGAAAATCAATAAACAATCAAGAAAGTAAGAAATGATCAAGAAAATAACGAAACAAAATCAGGAAAAAAATGAAAAAGAACGTAAGAAAATTCAAGTATGTGAAGAAATTAAAAAAATAAAAGAAAATCAAGGAAAGAAAAAGAAACAAAGACATGAACAAGAAAAAAGTCAAGAAAAGAAAGTCAAGAAACAATCAAGAAAATAAGAAATGATCAAGAAAATAACGAAACAAAATCAAGAAATAATATGAAAAAGAACATAAGAAATTTCAAGTATGAAAAGAAATTAAAAATTCAAATAAAATCAGGGAAAGAAAAAGAAACAAAGTCATGAAGAAGAAAAAAGTAAAGAAAAGAAAATCAAGAAACAATCAAGAAAATAAGAAATGATTAAGAAAATAACGAAACAAAATCAAGAAATAATATGAAAAAGAACATAAGAAAATTCAAGTATGAGAAGAAATTAAAAAACTAAAAGAAAATCAAGGAAAGAAAAAGAAACAAAGTCACGAAGAAGTAAAAAGTAAAGAAAAGAAAATCAAGAAACAATCAAGAAAATAACGAAATAAACTCAAGAAATAATATGAAAAAGAACATAAGAAAATTCAAGTATGAGAAGAAATTAAAAAATTAAAAGAAAATCAAGGAAAGAAAAAGAAACAAAGACATGAAGAAGAAAAAAGTAAAGAAAAGAAAGTCAAGAAACAATCAAGAAAATAAGAAACAATCAAGAAAATAACGAAACAAACTCAAGAAATAATATGAAAAAGAACATAAGAAAATACAAGTTTGAGAAGAAATTAAAAAATTATAAGAAAATCAAGGAAAGAAAAAGAAACAAACACATGAAGCATAAAAAATTAAAGAAAAGAAAGTCAAGAAACAATCAAGAAAATAAGAAATGATCATGAAAATAATGAAACAAAATCAAGAAATAATATGAAAAAGAACATAAGAAAATTCAAGTATGAGAAGAAATTTAAAAAATTAATAAAAAATCAAGGAAAGAAAAAGAAACAAAGTCATGAAGAAGAAAAAAGTAAAGTAAAGAAAATCAAGTTACAATCAAGAAAATAAGAAATGATCAAGAAAATAACGAAACAAAATCAAGAAAAATATGAAAAAGAACATAAGAAAATTCAAGTATGAGAAGAAATTAAAAATTAAAATAAAATCAAGGAAAGAAAAAGAAACAAAGTCATGAAGAAGAAAAAGTAAAGAAAAGAAAATCAAGAAACAATCAAGAAAATAAGAAATGATCAAGAAAATAACGAAAAAAAATCAAGAAATAATATGAAAAGAACATAAGAAAATTCAAGTATGAGAAGAAATTAAAAAATTAAAAGAAAATCAAGGAAAGAAAAAGAAACAAAGTCATGAAGAAGAAAAAAGTAAAGAAAAGAAAATCAAGAAACAATCAAGAAAATAAGAAATGATCAAGAAAATAACGAAACAAAATCAAGAAATAATATGAAAAAGAACATAAGAAAATTCAAGTATGAGAAGAAATTAAAAAAAAAGAAAATCAAGGAAAGAAAAAGAAACAAAGTCATGAAGAAGAAAAAAGTAAAGAAAAGAAAATCAAGAAACAAGAAAATAAGAAAATCAAGAAAATAACGAAAACAAAATCAAGAAATAATATGAAAAAGAACATAAGAAAATTCAAGTATGAGAAGAAATTAAAAATAAAAGAAAATCAAGGAAAGAAAAAAGAAACAAAGTCATGAAGAAGAAAAAAAGTAAAGAAAAGAAAATCAAGAAACAATCAAGAAAATAAGAAATGATCAAGAAAATAACGAAACAAAATCAAGAAAAATATGAAAAGAACATAAGAAAATTCAAGTATGAGAAGAAATTAAAAAATTAAAAGAAAATCAAGGAAAGAAAAAGAAACAAAGTCATGAAGAAGAAAAAAGTAAAGTAAAGAAAATCAAGAAACAATCAAGAAAATAAGAAATGATCAAGAAAATAACTTAAACAAAATCAAGAAATAATATGAAAAAGAACATAAGAAAATTCAAGTATGAGAAGAAATTAAAAAAAAAGAAAATCAAGGAAAGAGAAAAGAAACAAAGTCAATGAAGAAGAAAAAGAAAAGAAAATCAAGAAACAATCAAGAAAATAAGAAATGATCAAGAAAATAACGAAACAAAATCAAGAAATAATATGAAAAAGAACATAAGAAAATTCAAGTATGAGAAGAAATTAAAAAATAAAAGAAAATCAAGGAAAGAAAAAGAAACAAAGTCATGAAGAAGAAAAAAAGAAAAAAAATCAAGAAACAAGAAAATCGAAATGATTAAGAAAATAACGAAACAAAATCAAGAAAAATATGAAAAGAACATAAGAAAATTCAAGTATGAGAAGAAATTAAAAAATTAAAAGAAAATCAAGGAAAGAAAAAAGAAACAAAGTCATGAAGAAGAAAAAAGTAAAGTAAAGAAAATCAAGAAACAATCAAGAAAATAAGAAATGATCAAGAAAATAACTAAACAAAATCAAGAAAAATAAGAAAAGAACATAAGAAAATTCAAGTATGAGAAGAAATTAAAAAAAGTTAAAGAAAATCAAGGAAAGAAAAAAAACAAAGTCATGAAGAAGAAAGCAAAGTAAAGAAAATCAAGAAACAATCAAGAAAATAAGAAATGATCAAGAAAATAACGAAAACAAAATCAAGAAAAATATGAAAAAGAACATAAGAAAATTCAAGTTATGAGAAGAAATTAAAATTAAAAGAAAATCAAGGAAAGAAAAAGAAACAAAGTCAAGAAGAAGAATAAAGTAAAGTAAAGAAACCAAAAAACAATCAAGAAAATAAGAAATGATCAAAAAAAAACAGAAACAAAATCAAGAAATAATATGAAAAGAACATAAGAAAATTCAAGTATGAGAAGAAATTAAAAAATTAAAAGAAAATCAAGGAAAGAAAAGAAACAAAGTCACTAAGAAGAAAAAGTAAAGAAAAGAAAATCAAGAAACAATCAAGAAAATAAGAAATGATCAAGAAAATAATGAAACAAAATCAAGAAAAATATGAAAAGAACATAAGAAAATTCAAGTATGAGAAGAAATTAAAAATTAAAAGAAAATCAAGGAAAGAAAAAAGAAACAAAGTCATGAAGAAGAAAAAAAGTAAAGTAAAGAAAATCAAGAAACAATCAAGAAAATAAGAAATGATTAAGAAAATAACGAAACAAAATCAAGAAAAATATGAAAAAGAACATAAGAAAATTCAAGTATGAGAAGAAATTAAAAAATTAAAAAAAATCAAGGAAAGAAAAAAGAAACAAAGTCATGAAGAAGAAAAAAGTAAAGTAAAGGAAATCAAGAAACAATCAAGAAAATAAGAAATGATCAAGAAAAAATAACGAAACAAAATCAAGAAAAAATATGAAAAGAACATAAGAAAATTCAAGTATTAGAAGAAATTAAAAAATTAAAAGAAAATCAAGGAAAGAAAAGAAACAAAGTCATGAAGAAGAAAAAGTAAAAAAGAAAGAAAATCAAGAAACAATCAAGAAAATAAGAAATGATTAAAAAATAACGAAACAAAATCAAGAAATAATATGAAAAGAACATAAGAAAATTCAAGTATGAGAAGAAATTAAAAAAGTAAAAGAAAATCAAGGAAAGAAAAAGAAACAAAGTCATGAAGAAGAATAAAGTAGAAAAGAAAATCAAGAAACAATCAAGAAAATAAGAAATGATCAAGAAAAATAACGAAACAAAATCAAGAAAAATATGAAAAGAACATAAGAAAATTCAAGTATGAGAAGAAATTAAAATTAAAAGAAAATCAAGGAAAGAAAAAAGAAACAAAGTCATGAAGAAGAATAAAGTAAAAGTAAAGAAAAATCAAAAAACAATCAAGAAAATAAGAAATGATCAAGAAAATAACAAAACAAAATCAAGAAAAATATGAAAAGAACATAAGAAAATTCAAGTATAAGAAGAAATTAAAAATTAAAAGAAAAAATCAAGGAAAGAAAGAAACAAAGTCATGAAGAAGAAAAAAGTAAAGAAAAGAAAAATCAAGAAACAATCAAGAAAAATAAGAAATGATCAAGAAAAATAACGAAACAAAATCAAGAAATAAATATGAAAAGAACATAAGAAAATTCAAGTATGAGAAGAAATTAAAAAATAAAAGAAAATCAAGGAAAGAAAAGAAACAAAGTCATGAAGAAGAAAAAAGTAAAGAAAAGAAAATCAAGAAACAATCAAGAAAATAATAAGAAATGATCAAGAAAAATAACGAAAACAAAATCAAGAAAAATATGAAAAAGAACATAAGAAAATTCAAGTATGAGAAGAATTTAAAAAATAAAAGAAAATCAAGGAAAGAAAAAAGAAACAAAGTCACGAAGAAGAAAAAGTAAAGAAAAGAAAAACAAGAAACAATCAAGAAAAAATAAGAAATGATCAAAAAAATAACGAAACAAAATCAAGAAATAATATGAAAAAAGAACATAAGAAAATTCAAGTAAGAGAAGAAATTTAAAAATTAAAAAGAAAAAATCAAGGAAAGAAAAGAAACAAAGTCATGAAGAAGAAAAAAAGAAAAGAAAAAGAAAATCAAGAAAATAAGAAATGATCAAGAAAATAACGAAACAAAATCAAGAAAAATATGAAAAGAACATAAGAAAATTCAAGTATGAGAAGAAATTAAAAAATTAAAAGAAAATCAAGGAAGAAAAAAAAAGAAACAAAGTCATGAAGAAGAAAAAGTAAAGAAAAAGAAAATCAAGAAACAATCAAGAAAAATAACGAAACAAAATCAAGAAAAATATGAAAAGAACATAAGAAAATTCAAGTATGAGAAGAAATTAAAAAATTAAAAGAAAATCAAGGAAAGAAAAAGAAACAAAGTCATGAAGAAGAAAAAAGTAAAGAAAAGAAAATCAAGAAACAATCAAGAAAATAAGAAATGATCAAGAAAAATAACAAAACAAAATCAAGAAATAATATGAAAAGAACATAAGAAATTCAAGTATGAGAAGAAATTAAAAATTAAAAAGAAAATCAAGGAAAGAAAAAGAAACAAAGTCATGAAGAAGAAAAAGTAAAGAAAAGAAAATCAAGAAACAATCAAGAAAAATAAGAAATGATCAAGAAA
>JABEVN020000597.1:0-29698 GCA_013146195.2 Codonopsis lanceolata | reverse complement strand
TTGCTTTAGAGCTTAATATTGAAATCAACTCATTTTGAATCTTATGACTTCAGGTAATGATAATGAATTTCCTTTTTTTGAATATGTCTAAATGCTCTTGCATTACTAAATCAAATTCGCAATTAATTCAAGTAACCCTAAAAAATTTCCATTATTATTTTGGTAAATCTTTTCATTTTCTCCACAGAAAAGAAATTTAGAGTACAAAGACATTTTACAACGAAAAGAATTCTTACAAAACTAGTTTCCAATGTTCTTTATCTTTCTTAATTTGGGTTTGTAACTCTTTAATCAATTGTTTCATTTTTTTTTCAATCTAATTTGCAAATCTAACCAAATTCTCATATTGTTGATATGCTCGATACGTTCTCATGTTTTTCAATCTCACTTAGCGTTTCCAATCATCAAGGCCTTCATTTGCTAACAAACTAATATTTTGCACCGATTTAAATAATTTACAACAAAAAGCAGTACACACTTTGTTCGCATCTTTTGAGTAAACAAGCCATTTTCTATCTTGATTCTCTCCATTTTGTAATTTTCTTGTATAATAAGAATATGCAAAAATGTCTAGAAAGCCATCTATAGGAAATTTCAAATTACTCTCTCTTATAGGACCTTTCTCCACTAAAATATCTCTTGTTTTATTATCAATGTTATCCCAAGTTCTTGGATCATATATATTATTCAAGCTTGACTAGTTTGTTCAATTTTATTTTCATTCTCAATTAAATTATCATCTTCTTCATTCAAATCATCACTATCATCTTCTTTCATTTCTTCTTCATTCAAATCATTAGTATCATCATCTTTCATTTCTTCTTCATTCAAATCATTAGTAATAATTCACTTTCTTCTTCCCCACTCATTATATGTTCGTTTTCTTCTTCTTTATTACTCGGTTGTGATTCATCAATTGGATCTTTAACGGAAAAACTATTTTAAAAAACTTATCAAGTGCTCTTTTGAGTTTTCTTCATCTCATCATCTCTTTTCTTTTATTTCTTTTTGACTTAGGATAAATATTTTCTTGGTAACATGTTTGCACTATAAATTCAATTCTAAAAATAAACACTCAAAGATAAATCTAACACAAATAACGATAATAAATAAAAATGATAGTCAAAGAGCAATAACCTGATTTTTGCTTCCAATGTTTATGTTGAATTGTTGATATAAATATAAAACATCCAAGGATCCACCCAAAATTATTGTAAATAGGACTTTTGTATTTCTAATTTTCAAGCAAACCCCAAGGAAATTTGGGAAAACAAACAAAATTTCATAAATCATAAACAAATCAAAAATAAAATCATCACAAATTCACAATGATGATCTGTGATCATGATTCATGACTAATTTATATTGTCTAATGTATATTAACAATGAGTCAATGACTCATCCCGACAGTGATTACAGTGATTAAAAATCCAAAGAGTCAAAGACTAATCAAGAGTCAAGACACTTCCCAATTAAAAAAACAATTAACCAAATAAAAAAACAATTAACCAAATTTGTTTTTCACTTTTTCTCTCCATTATTTGTTTTTCACTTTTTCTCAAAGTCACTGTCTAAGAGACAGCCTCACAGGCGCCAGGCGGGCGGCGGCTCACAGTCTCACATAGTCATAGTCACATTTCATGATTATTGATTTCAAAAGTCAAAGTCTCTAGTCTCTCTCCATATATAAAAATAAAAACCAAACTAGCATTCTAGCAATTAGGCATTTAGGCTGAATTAGCAAAGCTACAGACACGACTACGATGAGATCCGAGCCATCGGCCCAGGAGCCGCCAGGTCTGAGACTGAGAGCCGGAGAGAGTCGGAGAGAGTCAGAGAGAGCATACGATGCATACCTTTTAGAGTTTGAGCCGTGCTGCCGCCGCCGGCAGAAGCAGCGCAGTGCCCGAGTGGCGAGTGCCACGCTGCCCCACTCGTCTGGTTGCACTCGCAAGCGGCTACCAAGTAGCGATTTCGGCCAACGATTCAGAGAATCAGATTCTGCGTCGGCCGTCGGCGATTCCAAAGATTTAGCCGCTCAACTTGATTACATGAAAGACAGAATTAGAGGTAAAGCGAAGAATTCAAAAAATCCCCAAATTTGATTTCTATAATTGTATTCCAATGTAAATTGATAATGATGTAAGATGTTTTTTTTCAAATTTCAATTTGGGAAACTATGTAGTCTATCTGTCTATGTTTAATTGTTTATAATAGATGAGAGGAGAAGGAGACCGTTGTCCGTTGTCCATTGGTTCATGCCTCGTTCCTTCTCGTTCAGTCGTTCTGTGTGACTGTGTGAGCCGTCAGCGTATTGCCTTGTCGTTTTGGTGTAAAAGAACGGTAATTTTTTTTTTACATATACCCCCCTTATAGAAGTACATATGAACTCGGGGCCCCCCAAAATTTGGGGCCCATGGCGGTTGCCCCCCTGGACATACCCCAGGGCCGGCCCTGATTCCAAACCAATAAATATCATCATACAATTCATGTTTCATATATATGCATATACATACATATACATATTATGGTCCTTTTTATATGACCACACAAAACCACAATTCTATAGATAGCATAGTCTTATACATATATAGACTAAACAAGAATCCATACACCACGTGCGATTACCTACCGGTAATTCACAAAACAAACCATATCATATATCGATCTCACATTGTGGTATTATCCCCGATCGAGCAAATAACCAATATTACACAATACACCATATAATGTATGTATGAACGCACATGAGCTACCAATTAAAACGCGCACTCATAATAACGGTAATAGTAGCAACGATATAATTTACATATATATATACAAGAATATACCTTCCTATTTCGGATAGGTTTCAAAACTCCGCAATGGCCAACCGCCACGCGCACACGACCTCAAACTCTAGGCTGTCCACCACTATCTCTCTTGGAGCCACTGGATTGTTGACTAGTACTCCTGCATCGATTAACCTCCTCCTCGGGCAATCTTTACGAACATGATCGCCGCCATAAACAAAGCATTTTCCGTTGTACCTCAAAGACCTATCCTCGGTGTGTCCCGCTTTTCTTACAAAAGTTACATGTCAACTCGTCACCTCGTCGTCTCCGTCTAGAGGTAGAAACATCACTCCGATTACCAGAACGTACTTTTCCGTGACTATCTGTCTGAGGTGCTGACTGCCCTTTATTACCATTATTGCCTCTAATAGTACTCGAGGTTCTCTTTTGAGCATACTCCCTGATATCCAACTCCATCGCATACGCACGATCTACAGCCGCTTGGTAATCCGTAAGTTGTAATGGAATAAGCTGCCTACGATATTTCGTCCTCAGGCCTTTCACGAACCGCTCGGTCTTCCTAGTCTCAAATTCGTACCCCTATTTTATATTGTCCAATAAATATTGCAAAATAGATTACTAATTATTTCTTGTATGTTTTAGGAACAAAGGTACAAAAAAAATCAAAAAAATAAAACAAAAAAAAAATCAAGAAAATGAATAAAGCAAAGAAAACAAAAAAAAAAGAAAAGCAAAAAGAAAAGAATGAAAAAAGAAATCAAAACAAAAAAAGAAACAAAAAAAAAAGTAACAAAAAAACAAAAAAAAACAAAAAAAAACAAAGAAAAAACAAAAACGAAAACGAAAAAAGAAACAAAAAAAAAAACAAGAAAAGAAAAAAAGAAAAAAAGAAAGAAATGAAAAAAAAAGGGAGCCGCCAGTCCCCCTTCCAATTACTTGCCCCCTAATTAATTCCCCATATATATACTCCCCCAATCTCTAACTCCCTCATTTTTTTTCCTCATTCCCTCACAACAACTCTCTCACTCCCAGCCGTCCCTCACTTTCTCTCAAATTCCCAATTCTCACAATCCCTCACCCTCACAATTACCCCACTTCCAGCCGTCCCTCTCCCTTACTCCCTCACTCGCACACACTCACATATACTCCCTCTCTCTCACGGCATCCACCCACTTACACACACACCACCCGCACACACACACACAAATACATAAACACGCACACACAAAAATAAAAAAATACATACCCTATCGTTACGCTGCCCGATTTCAGACAACAAAATCAACAAATACAAGCAGTCACGCTGCCCGAATCCCCGCAACAAAATCAACAAATACAAGTAATCACGCTGTCCGAATCCCCGCAACAAAATCAACAAATACAAGTAGTCACGCTGCCCGAATCCCCACAACAACAACAACAAATACAAGCGGTTACGCTGCCCAAATCCTCACCGCCTTTACTCATTCTAGGTAAAGCGCAACACTCCATCTACACAACACACACAACACAAACAGCACAAACAACTCACACAACACAAACAACACAACACACAACAACAACAACAAAAAAGACTCCCTCTCCCGAGAAGGACAGAGCGAGCACACCCTAGGCTGTCAGTAAGTTTTATTTTAAAGCTTTCATTTTATAAAAGTATTATTTCCAGTCCGGCTCAATGTAGATATATAAGCAGTTATGCTATCCGGATTTAGTTAGGAAATAGTACTAAATATAGCCGTTATTATGACCAAATATTTTCAAGTATATTTGTGATTATTTGTAAAAGAGACTGTTGCAAGTCTGTAAATAATGTAGATGTAACGGATGTATTTGTAGGCAATTAATGCTTTATTTATCTGTTAAATAAATATAACAAAAAGCATACTTTAGCCAAAAACCGTTTTGAGACCGAAAGGGCGAGTTGTGTGCCTAACACCTTCCCAACTCGTAACTTAGCCTCCGAACCCGTTTTCATTATCTCTGGTTTTCTTTTTTTGATTTTGCTTTATTTATTCCTTAAAATAAAGATGACGACTCTAAAACATCTTGGATCCAGTGGGGCCTCGCAACATCTTTCTTTCAGACTTTCAATGCTTCTCCCTAAACAAGGGAGAATGAGAATGAAAAGGTGATGTATTCCTATGTCCTGGTATCCCCTAAACAAGGGATAACTTGACGTAGAAAACCCAAAACACCCATAGCGATCCGAGATAGGCCATAAGACTATTTTTCATAAAATCCATAGTGGGGGCGCTGCAACATTCCTTCCTTGCACTTTCACATTTTCCCCTAAACAAGGGAGAATGGGAATAGAAGGGTGATGCATTCCTATATCCTGATATCCCCTAAAAAAAGGATAACTTGACATAGAAAACTCAAAGCTCCCATATTGGATCAAAATCCACTAAAGGCAACCGAGACGCATTTCAACGCGCTATTCTGACAGCACTCCTTAAGCTCACTACTCCCTTAAGAAGGAAACATATATTGCCAAAATAAAAAATTAAGAGAATTATATCAATAATATAATAGCGCTTAAGCTCACTTACAATTGAAAAAATCTATTTGCTGGTTGAGATTAAATCTTTTTAAAATATTTAACAATTGAAATTCATCACATGTGTGAAGGTGATTATCATTATTATTAATAAATTATTTACTAAAATATTAAAGAGTTACATATTTAAAAATTATTAAAATAAATTAATAAAAATTACTAAATAAAGTATTTAATAAATTATTAAATTATTTAAAAAAGTATCATTTTTAAATAAATTATTAAAAATGTTTAATAAATTAATAACTATTATTAAATAAAACATATTAGACATAAATCATTAAAAAATTATAAAAATTGCTCTTATAAAAATAGTATTATTCATATTTTATGGTGGCTAATATATGTTGAATTAAATGTTTTTTTATAATCTTATATTTATAATTCTTAATTATAACGGATTTTGAAAAACGCGAATACAAAAATAAGTTATACTTTTAGTCAATTCTCTTTACGAATTAAATTACATTTAATGAATGAGTGTTAGCAACTAGATTTAATGAATTAAATTTTACAAAATTTATTAACGGCTAGATTTCTTTTAAAATTATTATGTTTTATTATTATTATATTTTATTATATTATTCATTAAGATAAAATGTATATACTAATTAATTTAAATATTTTCTCTTATTTTTATTCAAGCAATATATATTTTCTTCTTATTTGTATTTTTATATTTCATTGATTCTTTCTTTTTTTATTTATAAAATAGTATCTTTTTTATTTTAATCTTTAAAAGCCAAAAAAAGGACACCTTTATAATATAAAAACCAATAAATCATCTACCTTTAACATCAACAATCATTAAGTATCTTTCAACATCTTAAAAACCTTTAGGGGAGACAACTTAAATTAATTCTATTAAAATTGGATGACAGTTAAGAATAGTGACGAAATTACATCTATATTTAAAAGTAAAATAACAATTTTGCTCGAAAAATAGTACAGTGACAAATTATAAAGATTCGTCAAAATACAAAGACAAAATTAACCATTTTTCCGTGAAACACGTGATATACACTTTGAACTACACATGCGCATTTGATTAAGTTTCTTAAAATTCTATGCAAAATTAAGGGAAAATTCTTTTTCACCCCTATTACAACAAAAATAAAACCATGAACTCAAATTTGCAAAACCTTGGAACCACAAATTCCAAACAATAACTTTACGTAAACCAATTACAACATTAAAGCATCTTTCAAATAGATCTACGGACAGACTATGCATACTTATTTAACAACTTACACATTACACGCTACACATTTTTTTTAAGGAACCAGGGACGGTACCCTGAGGATTTTAATAGATAAAAATAGAAGAACAAACTTGAGGGGGACAACCAGCCTTGCCCTTATAAGTGGGAGGACAGAGGAGGCTAACCTCGAAAAGGAAAAAACAGACAAGAGAGAAACAAAAAAGGCTAAGAGCATTACACATTACACATTACACATTACACATTACACATTACACATTCCCTTTATTCATAATCAGATGACATTTCTTTGAAATAACTTAAGCAAGTGTCGATACCAACTATAGTCTACGTATTGGACGTTTTCTTTCTTGGTTTCTTCTTTGGTAATACCGATAGACTTTAGCCACAACGATTCGATCAACATGCTTAAAGTACCATTTGCTCCACCTTCTACTCAACACTAAGGGAGCGATAAAAGTTGCTAAGCCAACTACTAATCCCACTTCAAAACTGATCAAATCCCCATTATTCTCGCCTTTTCGATCTGCTCCCTCTGCTGGAGGTGGTGGAAATCCTTGCCCATGTTCACAGCTTATATTCAGCTGAGACCCGCATAATCCCTTGTTTCCTTCAAAAGAAGTTTCTGTGAAGGTTTGAAGTTGGCCCCCTGCGGGGATCCTTCCTTCCAGTAGATTATGTGACAAATTCAGGAAAGAAAGGAATGTAAGGTTAGTAAGCTCTGTGGGGATCCTTCCTGATAGGTTGTTTACCGACAAATCTAATGATTCAAGCTGCTTCAAATTTCCAATTGATGATGGGATTGAGCCTTTAAATGCATTATGCGACATGTTGAGAAGGTGAAGTGCTTTGAGCTCTCCAATATTTCCTGGTATTTCCCCGGAAAACCAGTTGTTTGATAAGTCAATAGAGGTGAAGATGGTTAGAATTTTCACCAACTCCTGTACATTCCCTTTCACTACAACTGTCACCTTGTCAACATAGTAATTAGATCCAAACTGTAGATAATTGAGCTTCGACGGTTCACCATCATCATTTGCTATCATAGCTTTCCAATTTAGGAAGTAACTATTTGGCACATGACCAACAAAGTAATTTGAAGCTAAGTCCATGATTTGAAGCTTCGACCAAACTTTAGTGGTGCCTCTACATTGAATGTCCCCATGTAACTTGTTAGACCGCAGAGTAAGGACACACAAGTTGGTACAGTTCATCAAAAAACATGGAAAGGTATCATTTATGAGGTTGTTTCCAAGGTTTAACACCCTTAGCATAGAGCAATTTCCCAAAGATAATGGAACTTTCCCTTCTAAACGATTTTCATGCAAATCTAGAGTTTCTAGACCACAATCACTTGAAAATATTCCTGGAATATTGCCGCTGAAATTGTTCTTCCCCAGATTCAATACCCCAAGTAACCTAGTCAATTGAACCAAACATGACGGGATCGTACCACTCAAATGATTGTCAGACAAATCAAGAACGTATAGGTTTCTAGCGGAGCATATCGAGTCAGGGATACTTCCAGTGATTCTATTGCTTGAAACAGAGAAGTAATTAGTGAAGTTGAGTCTATAACCAATATCAGTTGGGAGAGAAGTGTTGAATTGGTTGGCTGAGTAGTCCAGATATAAAGCATACTCTGGTGAAATCGGGATTTCCCCACGCAGTTGGTTGGCATGCAAGTCCAGGTATTGCAGAGAAGGAGGAATAACATAAGGTTCTTGGAGACTCTCTAGCGTGTTATAAGAAAGATTCAAGTGCATAAGAGATTCATTACCAAGTTTCCAAATCCAGCTTGGGATTTCTCCACCAATTTGGTTCTTCGAAAGGTCCAACCTTGTCAGAGTCGAATGATTTTTCAGGTTGGGGAAATATTTTAGCTTGCAAGTGGCCAATTTTAAATTGGACAATCGAGGGAGGACACCAGACAAGATAGAATTCTCGTCTCTTGTTTCAATTGACAGGTTATTGTTTGAAAGATCAAGACCAGTAAGGTCACCAAATCCACTAAAAGCTTCTAGCTCTACAGTGCCATTGAGGTGGTTGTTTGACAGAGAGAGGCGAATAAGTCCTTTTAGATCAAAGAAAGATTTGGGAATAGGTCCTTCCAACCTGTTACTGCTTAAATCAAGGTAAGCCATGGGGGACAACGATGCATTGGGAAAGTTAGCAAGTAGACCATGAAAATTGTTATTTGAAAGTGAAAGTTCCTCCAATGAGGAGAGAGCGAACAAAGATGCAGGAATGCTGCCATTAAATGCATTCCCTCCCAAATCGATGTATGCAAGATTGACGAGGCCTTCAAAGTAAGTGTTAGGAATAGGTCCAGAAAAGCCATTTCGAGAGAGGTCTAGGTTGTTTAGATTCTTAGATTTCTGAAATAATGGGATTGGACCATGAAAATTGTTATTTGAAAGATAAATATACTCCAATGAGGAAAGAGCAGACAAAGATGGAGGGATGTTCCCATTAAATGCATTCTCTCCCAAATAAATATATGCAAGATTGACGAGGCCTTCAAAGTAAGTGTTAGGAATAGGTCCGGAAAAGACATTACCATAGAGGTCTAGGTGGGTTAGATTCTTAGATTTCTGAATGGATGTGATTGGACCATAAAAATGGTTTGATGACAAGTCCAAATAAACAAGTTCAGTTAGGCTTGCCATCGAATGTGGGATTTGTCCACTGAATTTGCAATCAGATAGGTCTAGCGTGGACAACATCCTTAGATTACCAATGGAATCAGGTAATGCCTGTGAGAAGTTTGTGAATCTGAGGACCAAAGTCTGAAGAGATGCATTTTCAGGAAATATTGGCAAGAAACCATTGAGTAAATCGTTGTATGATAGATCCAGAGTCTCTAGCGTAGGTATCTGGAGAATCCTTCCGGGGAATTGCCCATACAATTCACAATCAATGAGTTCCAGAACTGTCGAATTTGTGTAATTTGCAAAGAATTCAGAACCTGGACTGCTGTATTGTTACAGCACGGATTATTGAAAGAGATTGAAGCTTTGCAAGAGAATCATCAATAGGCCCTGAAAGCAAACAATTCGACAAACTCAACGATTTGAGCTTCGACAAGGAAGACGATATAGCTTGGCACCAATCATATCCTTGAGCTGATATATTTACATTATCCAAATAAAGTTTTGTAAGCTCTTTGAGGTTTCGAAGAAGCATTGCTAAATTCGGATTCTCGAGTATAAGTGAGCGCTGCCAATTCTTAACGGAGAGGTCAAGGGTAACCAACTTGATCATGTTTGACAATTCTCCTGGAATTTGCCCTGAAAAATAAGCGTACGACAAATTCAGGTACGCCAAATTTGTAAGATTGCCAATCCCAGGTGGAATTGGTATGAAATTGAAATTGTTGTATGCCAAATTCAGGCTTCGGAGGAAGTGAAGACTAAATAGAGGACTCGAGTTTTCGATACCACCGGATATCGATTCATTGTTCAAGTCAAGACCAACCACATGACCATCGGTGCTGCAATAAACTCCTTCCCAACTGCAGCAATCTGTAGTTTGATTCCAAGAAACAATCTTGGTTGACAATGAAGAATTGAACTCGATGGTGTTCTTCAGTTGCATCAAAAGTGACTGCTGATGGTTGAGACATTGGCTAGAAACAGATACAATAAATAAGATTAGGCAAAAAGGTATCAAGGAAAGGGAAGAAAACAGTTGAATTCTCATTGGCAAGTGTTTTGAGAAAAAAGCGTTGTTGGGTTTGAACTTTGAACCAAAATTGGAGGTCACATAAATAGAATGGAGTTTGTGAAATGGAGAGAAACAGGCCTCCCAAGTCTTTGTCAATCTCACTTAATTACATTCTTGACCCCATCGGGTTATATATTCAACACTTACCAATCACCTCACCAATTTCGAATTTCCCCCACACTTAAATACATAATTGACTCTTACCAATCTCCCCCCACTTAATTTAATGCACATTTCTATATATAGTATAGGGTAAAATTTTAATGATTCTTTTATTTACATATACCATAATTGTCATAATCCAATCCCGGGTTTAACCCGAATCAGGGGTTAGTTAAATATCATATTTATCACAATTCAATAAAGGGGTTTGCGAATGTTAATAAAAAACGACATAATTGTAAATATAAAGCCTCTGTGGTAGCTCAAAATAATCAAGATTTTTAAAAACATAGTTCCACTTCTTTTACTTATCTTCAACGGATTAGGTTATCTTTTGAATTTTTAGAGCAACTGTATTACATGATTGATTAATGATTTTTAATTCGTGTGACTAAAAAAGAATAAGAGTAAAAATCAGCTAAAATTTCTATTTAGTACTCTTTTTTTTTTTAATCTTGGAACGTACAAAAGTAGTTACTCTCAACCAAAAAACAATTATGATGGGTGGATCCAAAAAATAAATTAATTATTATAATCAATTAGTTTCAACTAAAAAAAAAAACTAAATCGTTTAATGGGCCAACGTTTGAATAATTTATTATATTATTCCTTTGTTTTCAAATTATTGTCTCATTTGATCCGTCACACTGTTTAAGAAAAAATAATATATTATATTATAAATATTGATAAAATGTATGGTTTCCTTTAATGCCCTTGAACATGTAGTCATAAAAGTAGATAGAAAAAAGTAAGGGTAAGGTGGTAAATATTTTTTCCTAAACAGAAAAGTTTTGAAAGAGGACAATTATTTAAAACAGATGAAAAAGGAAAGGGAGACGATAATTTGAAAACAGAGGGAGTATTAATTTTAATCCATTTAAAATAATTCATTTATAATGGTCTTTGTACACTGGTCATTCATTTCAACTAAAAATCAAGAGAAAAATTGTGGACCGGTACTTTTTGGTGGATTTTCAACTGTTTTGGTTCGTAATATTTTTATCAAACCGTTAAAGATCACTTTTGATGCATTGTGATTTCTGATGCATCATTTTGATAAGTTGATGCTTCGTTTAATAACAAATGATACACGCATTCGTCATTGCAGTGCATAATGACGCATTGCATTGTTCATAGACTTTTTCGGTTTGAAAAAAATACCGACAACTAAATCGATTGAAAATACTCATCAAAATCTACCGACCCGAATTTCTACCAAAAATCAATACCTTTCTCAATGTTTTGAAATCAAATCAATGGGCCCCTTCCTTTTTGGATATGACTTTTCGTGTATAGACTTGGGCTCTTGACTTGGCGTGGGCCTACATGGAATTTTCAGCCCAATAGGCCAATTGTGTTACTTTCATGATCATTATTCTTTAGTGACCCTCGGCCCCATCAAACTAATGAATTGGATCAAACAAATGAAGTCAAGGTCATGCGTTTACTTGCAAGTTGCAAGAGAATGAAATATGAAAAGATTACGCAAATCATTCAAAACTATACATATATAAAAGGAGATGAGCAAATAATAGAAATATCCTATCAAAAATGACTTTCCAAATTTAGAAACATTTATAATTTGTATATTTATCATTTTTTTTTGAAAATTGAAATGAAAATTAATTAATGAAGTTGACAACAACTCTTCAGATTCAAATAACTTTACAAATTAATATCTTTAAATGAAAATCTAATTTGTATAGCATTTAATATAGTTCAATATGATTTACGAAATACAATATCAAATATTGAATAATTTATTCTATATTCGATTTCACATTTCTTTTTTTAATTTAATATTTTTTTTACATTTATAATTGGTATATTGGCTTCTAAATCTTGATCACGATAATATAAACTCTCAGAAATAAGATTAAATGATGAAAAAATAGATTCAATATAAATTATTTGTCACCATTATTAATAATAGTCTTGACAAATAATTACAATGTAGTATTATTTAAACCAGTTTAAAATCATAAATCAAAGTAACATAGTTACTTCCATCACTAATGAATTAGTTAATGGTTTACTAAAGAAATATTTTTAGTAAACGTCCAAAATAAGGATAATATTTTTTTCGTTTAGTAAAAAACGAATTACACTAACAGGCTTACTAAATATTGTATTATTTAACATAGAATATTATCAGTACCTCATGAAAGCTTTAATATTTTAACTCACTTTATTTAAAAGTTATTCATCGATGTAATAAGAAATATAAAAGATGGATGTCAGATAAATTATTTAACAGATAAAGACAAATTAGTAAAAGAACACATGCATTAAATTAATGTTTCTCCAAGAAGTATATACAATGATTGTCAACCATAGTTATTTGCAACCGTATGGAGTGTATAAACTAAATACAATAAATATTTTGAAACAAATCATTTTGTTTAGATGTTTTGAAGCTTAATTTATGAGTAATATGAGTTGTTTTATAAAAAATTTAATTCTTCTTCATTCTTATAAATTTTTAGATTCTTATAGTTATAAAATTTAAAGATTTTTAGAACCAGTTTGTTGTTCGAGGTGCTTAGGTATTTTCATTATTCTAAAAAATTGTTTTCTATATTTTATAACAAGTTTATATATCAATAAATTATATAACAGCCAAATTCCAAATAATTTACTCCATACAACAGTAATACAAACGTACATAATTATGACATATTATGAAATTTACAGATAATTTCATATAAATTAGTAAATAGAAAAGACAAATTAGTAACCGAATATCTACAATAAATTTACTCTGAACATTTACTTGCCACCGATAATGATAATAGTCCAGAAAAATGATTGTTGTATAAAGTATCAACATATGCACTACTCCTATTGCCATTCAAATATTTTGTGTTTAACCGTCAAATACTTATAAAAATTCAAACAATTTTATATGTGAAATCTATAGATGAGACATAGGCTAAGGTTAGATTGAACAAATAATTGATAAACTTATAAGAAAATAAATATATATCTGACCCAGTGGGTGGGAGAGATGACAAGACTATGAGCCACACATACCTATCAAAAAATAGATAAATAAATAAATATATACATATATATGAGATTTTTTCTACTCCATTTTAATCAAATCTAAAGCAAAAAAAAAAATTCTTAATATATTTGTCTAGCCTACATGTTTAAAAATCTAGGTCTAATATATGCAAAAAAAAAACATAAATTAACAAATAAAAATCTTAGTATATTTGTTCAGCTTACATATTTAAAAATTCAGGTATAATATTTGTAAAAAAACTTTAACCTATTAAAGTTAGTTTATAAAAGATATATATTTATTCAACTTAATCGGTAATAGGTCAATGTTAATTTGAACTTTAATTTTATAAATATTTACTAAAATATACAGATCTAGGATGTTTTTCTTCATTTTCATCAAATCTGAAGTCAAAAAATGTATAACTGATGTTTATTTTTCCTTTTTTGTCAAAATTAAATTTATAAAACAAATGTCCAACATAAAAAGTTGGGATCAGATTTTTTTTATCCATTTTGAAAATAAAATTGAAAAAAAAATCATATGCTTAAATTTTTTCTTAGATATGATAGATCTAAGTTTCTATTTTTATAAACTGTTTTTTTTTTTTTTGAAGTAAAGATGCATATTGATATGTATTTTGATATAATTAATTAGCTATAAGATCTGTATATTTTCCATACTTAGTTAAATTAAACTCTCAATTTTTTTAAATAATAATCGAAATTCAAATTTGTATCATACAAATTTCTCTGAAAATTTTATTTAAAAAAATAAAAAGAAAATATAAGAAACCTAGCCATGAAATGGTTTGAAGGTATTCAATGTTAGAGTTTATTGGGGGATGATGTGGCTACATATTTCGAAAAAGGAAAGGGGACCTAGTGAAATATCAACTATCTTTGTTATTGAATAGTTGTATAAAAATTATGTTGCATAATATGTTATTCATAATATTTTTGTGTTGGAGGTTATGTTTAGAGTTTGTTAATTCGACTTCAATTATTATTTTTATTATATATAACAAACAGTTTGATATTTGACTATTTATTATTTATTTATATATATAACATAAACATTTGATGTGGCGACCCGACCCGGGCCCGAGGTGGAACCGCGGGTCAGACCGCCCAAATAGGGGGAAAACAAGTAAACAATTAACATGCAAGTACTCAATAATAGAAAACGACGTGACGCAACATTAGAGACGTAGCACGCCTCGGCACCAAAAGGCCGGTATTTTTAAAACTTTTCAAACCTGATAAAACAATTAAGCAATTAAACCAAGTCATCGGCGACACTACATGCCGGAACCCAAGCTAACAGTTTATGGACAAGAGTTAAATAAGAGCTAATAGGATGCTCAGCGGAAGACTTATGAAGTGAACTACTAACATGATAACCAAAGCTCGGCTTATACAATGCCGGCATAAAAGGGGTTACAAGTACTACAAGTGTTAAAACTACTAGTAGCTAATAAAAGTAACAAGTTCAAGTTCTATACAAATTCCCAAGCATAGTCTAATTGACTTGCTTTAACCCATCGTCCATGCAAAATATAAAAGGAAGGAAGAGGACATCTAAACCACCTCTTCAACTGCAACGTCGGACCAAAAGAGGAACAAGGCACGAACACCGCAAGCCTCAACGGGAAGGACCTGTTTTGCTAGGATCTAAAAGCAATAAGGGGAATGGGTAAGTCATAAAGACTTGTAAGCTATCAATCATGCATGTCATGGCAATATGCAACATACAAGGCAAGATATCGTCACATAAGCATAGAGATCATATATCCAAGATGCACATTGTTTCACATAGGTGCTCGTAATTAAATCACATAGGATAAGGATATATGGAGAGCCGGGCCGCTACGTAGTTCACGCATACAAGGCGTTATTCGGAATGTGAGGTGCCTGGGATGTGTGTAAGTACATCGACCTTCCGAGGAGATGCCCGGGATAGACACACCAATGATGCTCTAATGATTACAGCAAGGGGGCTACTTCCCCACTGGCCACAGTGGAGGCGTGTGTGAACAAAGACGGGTATGCCAGCTGGACTCATGCAAATGCCAAGTAGTGTTTACTTAACAAATTCTCAAGTAGTGAACGAGGTCGACAAGAGCGATCTCGTTCATGACAAGTAATTATTCTCATCAATAATCAAGTAGGATTGATTTCGACAAGAGCGAACTCAACATGTCAAATAGGCATTCTATTATATGACATCTAAAAGCAAGCGTGGTAATCAATCCAAATTCAAGAGTCTAGAATTATTATTCTTAGCGAAACGTGTCTAGAACGACGTAGGGATTGATCATTGAGCCGGTTGTAAGACCCCGAACCTTCGTGTATTTGACTTTCTCGTGTTGCATGCTTTGTTGTTAATGCGTCGAGTGTTTATCTTAACATGATAGCACCTAAATAAGTCTCATTGGAGTCTTAGTACCTTGCATATAAGATTTACAATGTTCATCTTAGTTGTTGTATGCTTGGTTGAGAGTTTAGAAGCATTGTTGCTTCGCTTTTGAGCCTTAGGGGATTGCCTTCGTTGCTTGTATTTTTTGTGCTTTAAACTTGCGAGAAGTTCATTTAAGTTCTAAACCAAGTGTACTAGTATTTCCCATGCTTGCATAATCATTGTTCATAGACTTGTTGCATTTGGAAATAAGATGACCAACATATTACTTCACAGATTCAGTCCGGTTTTGGGCAAACTTCGGGAAAATTCTGGTACTAATCTACTGAAGATAATTTTCTAAATATTTAGTATGTTTTACCTACATATGTTGGGATACTCCCTGTAAAATATGGTATTTTTCCAAGGTGTATAAGTACCTCATTTAGGTCTTGACTTACGGCTGTGCCAGAATTCTGTTTTCAGGAAATCAGCTTCTGTACTTGAACTTGTAGTAGCCATATTTTGATGAATATAAGTCCAAATTGAGTAATTTAAAAGGCTAAACTATAGTTTAAAGAGTCAAGTTTCACAAAAATCAATAATCACCTAATTTGGAGGTGTGATATATTTATGGTCGATTTTACAAGATCAACTGTCCAGTAACAACAATCTGGAAATTGGGCAGTTTTCAGCCTTTGGTCTTTTTTTGAGTGTTTTGGCTATTGACTCTTGAACCCTTGGCCCTTGGACGTCCATTGTGACTCAAAGCCACCTTTGTTGACTTACTTTCAACCCTTGTGAACCCTTGGATCATTGCTTATCAATGGCTCACATGCCTTGGCCAATGAGAAGCCATATAACACCATCACATGGATTAGGGTCTTCTAGGCAAGTATATAAAGCCTTTGTTCAGCCAAGATCAGCCATTGTTGATCAAAAACACCAGAGATTCAGAGACTTAGCTCAAAATTCGTCCATGGAGGAAACCCTAGGTTGAAGGACCATTTCCCAGAGATCCGGTGGTCCGATCGGCGAACCGAGACCGCCAAATCGAAGCCCTCGATCTTCTCTACAACAATCCTCTCTTTAATCAACCTTTCCTCCATTAATCTTAGGACTAAGGTACGTTGAGAAATTCCTGAAATTTTCATGTTCAATAAAATGACATGACCCCTTCATTATAGTTGCTCTATTGATGATTATGAACATCTTTTGTGAAGACAAATCCTCCAATTCAACCTTTGAAACATGTGTAGGATTTTATGAATTCTCTATGAAGTTGTGATTTTGACATTTTATAAAGCATGAATGTTGTTTATAATGAGCTTAGAAATAACTCTTGTGAAGGAATATGTTTCAATTCAAGGTTTAACAAAATCTCCGATTCTAGGGTTTGAAACTTCGGGATTGTGTTTAAGGCTAGTTTAAGATCATGAACGGCCTAGTTATCGAGTTCTAAATGAAAGGAGAACTTAGGAAAGGGCAATGTAATGCATATATTATCAATGCTCTATTTGGTTGAATTTTAGTAAAACTCACCGGAGTTGAGATTAGGGAGTTATTGAACAATACCGACTCCATATTCAATCCCTACGATGTTTGTAGTGCGTTAGACTAATATATTAGCCTACGTGACTTTGGGATGGATTGAAAGGCATGTTTGATATGAGTGATTATAAGACTCAATCGAGTTCTTATGTGGTTTATGTGATTGTGTGAAGCAAATGCACAATTGAGAGCATGTTGTAGAATGATGTATCTACTTGACAGGTTGAATTCGCTCTTGTTGAATTCCTACTTGATTCTTTAATGAGTAAAAACACCTACTTGTTGAATAATGAATTTGAGGACTATTCTATGAGAAGATTTGGATTGGGGCTTTCTTAGTACTCTATACATGGAGTCTACTTGTATAAGTCGCTAGGATGACCATGTTGTTATCTAAGACTCACCGGTATGGTTTGACCTTACGGGTTATTACCGCTCTAGTGTTGCTTAAGTCTTTGACTACCATCGACTTTTGTGTTATTGAATGAGTTACTACTCTAGGAAGAGTTTAGTAAATGGCTTCATGATCCGAGACTAACGGAGTAGTCTTGGATAGTACTTAATGGACTAATGGTTAAGTTGTGACTCTGTTGAATTTCATAGGTGAATATGGAATACTGTGTATATTTTATATTATGACTAAATGCATGATTTCCTACCTTGTCAAGAATTGATTCTTCTATGTGTTTCTATGATATGACTTATGAGCATATTGAATGTATTTGCCTTCGTGCACGACTGCTCTACGCTTAATGAATTGTGGTGAACTTGGATTCTACTATTAAGTGGAATTATGAATCAAAATTGAACTAAGCTTGATTTCACAATAATCAACTTGGGCTTCCCTTATATAATTGACTTGGGACTTGAACTAAGATTCCTAAATGGAATGAGAACCTTGCTATGCCTCAAACGAGAACATAGAAAAGAGTCTTGGACACATATAGTGTTCAAACTCTATTTGGTTGAATTGTAGTAAAGACTCAACAGTCGAGTTAAGGAACAATTGAACCTTACGAGGATCGTGGTGAGATCCTATGACAATTATATTCCAGTTGACTAGATTACTAGCTTTTGGGACTTGAATTGAATAGAGTGAACAAACTTGACACTTATGATTTAGAGACTCAAATGAGTTCCTATTGTAGTTTTGTGATTTATGTAACAATGTGCATAATCGTATGAGTTTAGTAGATCATTATATCTACTTGAGAATTAGCAAGTAAACATCTACTTGTGCATTGCATATAAGTCCATTGGCATTACTTGAGTTTTCATGATGATGGTGGGGACGATGCATTGTCTTCACGATTATGGGATTCGTGGTTGCAATGTATCGCCGCACGGATTCGGGTTTCACACACACCTCCACCGCTAGCGGTACAAGGGGAAGTAGCCCCCGCAACCAAAAGAGTGCATTGGCTAGTGCTATTTTCCCGAGTAGAGCTCGGACCGAGAAGAGAGCTCGGTACTTTGATACCGAACACAGTATCATCGCACGATTTGATTAACGGTTGTGATTGCGGGAGAAATACGGAAGTGATTTGGTATCTTCTCTATCCTTTATGTGGCTTACTATGGGCACTTATGTGATAACAAAGTGTTAGTTGAACATGAGATCTTATTGACCATGTTTGTATTGGCTGATGATATATGAGAGATTTGATATGTATATATAGATATATGCATACTTGTATATGAGATATATATGAAAGACTTGATGTGTATATATATAAATATGCACACTTATGCATGATGATTTTATGGGAGATTTGATATGTATATTTAGAGATATACATACTGATATAGGTGTATATATATAAACATGCACCCTTACACGTGGTAATAGTGTGAATAGCTTGATTCGTATATATAATGATATGTATACTTGCATATGATGTTTTGTGGGAACTACCTTCTAATTCATTTAATTTGTGTGTGAACAGGGAATTACACCCTGGTTCATTTGGAGGGTTTAGTAAGTAAGAAGGAGTGGATATCTTGTGGAGTATCGAAACGATACGACCTCTTAGGTTTTTCGTCATATATAAAATGACACCTGGTTATGTTTATGTTACATAATTATATGTTGCATATATATTGTGGTAGCGCATCTTGGGTCATTATGACTCATCCCGCACTTGTTTTTAGTTGCGATGCATTGAGTTGCATTGAGGTCGAGTGGATCGTGACTGTAGCAGGGCGCAGCTGGTCGATAGATCGAGGTTAGATCGTGTGGTTCGTGTTTGTAGCAGCCCACTTTCCAGAGTAGCAGCTTGTGGAGTCTTGTTCCTTTTTAGCATTGTCATTGATTTAATGTACTTTGCTATTCTTGTGAGATCGACATTTTGTAAAGTTATTTAGACTTTACAGTTGGGTAGAATACTTGGGTATTTGTATTGGTTTTTCTTGGGCCGACGTGTTGTGTCGTGCCTTGTTTGCGGTTTTAGTATTTATTTCAGTTGTCTCCCGGGCACGCAGTAGCTTTGTGGAATTTCCTTATTCTAGTTTTTATAGTTGTTGGTTGACCCCGGTATGCTTTAGCCGTTGGGTAATTGTTATATCGTTGGTTCTTTGTTGAAACACCTACCCTGAGTGCCGATGGTTTGATTAGCGCTCGCAATGTTGCGGCACGCGAGTTTTGTTTTTCCTCCTTTGAGAGATAATGTCTCTCTTGGTTTCATTGTCGTTTGTTTCGAGCTTCATAGCTTGGGACTTCTTTCTTATATTGCTTGCTTCCAATGATTCGATTTTTGAAATACCGTATTTTAGTGCGGTGTTATGTTCATGTTTAGAGCGAGTTTGCTCGACTGTTTGACTAGCACTACTGTTTATCAAGTGCTTGTCCTCTTCTTAAGTTAGTTCCAGCGGCACAACCTTGGGATTTCGTGTTGGAATCCGGGTCGGGTCGTTACACCGGTATTGTTCAATAGCTCACTATTTTTGACTCCGTTGAGTCGTCTCTAAAAATTCATCCAATAGAGTTTAAATGCTAAATGCATCTTAAACCCTTTTCTAAGTTCTCGTATAGGATAGACTAGGCCATTAATCCACTTAACAACCATAGTCAAGAATTATCATTAATTCAAATTCATGGGAACCTTAGAATCATTATTTCTAAAAGTTATTAAAAGTTATTTGTCCAAGAACATTAGTTATTCCTAGGGAGACATAGAACACATTTAATTCTAAGCATAGGACCAAATCAATAGGATGAACAATTCATAGCTTATGAAACCCTAAAAATCACAATCTCTAAGAGTTGTCAAAAGTCATTAGTCCAAGAACAATAGTTGTTCCTAAGGAGGCATAGAACACATTTAATTCTAGGCATAGGACTAAATTAACAAGATGAACAATTCATAGCTTATGAAACCCTAGAAATCAAAATCTCTAAGAGTTGTCAAAAGTCATTAGTCCAAGAACAATAGTTGTTCCTAAGGAGGCATGGAACACATTTAATTCCAGACATAGGACCAAATCAACAAGATGAACATGTCATTCAAAAATCTCATAAGATCAAATCATCATCAAACATGGCTTGGACATGGTAGAAGCATGGGAATCATAAGAAGAGGGGGACATGGCAATTCTAGCATACATCCTAAGGGGAATCAATAGCTTACCTTACACCCAAGAAAAAGATGGGATGAGCACAAACTAATCGGATGGAATCGAGCTCCTCGTCGATAGCTTCACTTCGGTGGTCTCGGTTTGGCAATCGGAGGTCGGGAGCTCAAGTTATGGGAGAAACACACACCAATCTCACATCTCCACACACACACAAAAGCTTAGGGAAGAGAGAGGAGGAATGATCTGAAATGGAAGGATTAATGTTGATCACAAAGTGGGAGGATTTATATGGCATGCAATTTGTGGGTGGAAGTCCACATGTCACAAGGAGAGGACTTGAAAATCCACTTGTCAAGTGGAGGTTGATTTGAGGTTAGTGTTAATCCAACTTAATTAGGGTCTAATAGGGAGGTTTAGGGTCAATTAGGATGGGGGGTTAAGGGTCTAATAGGTCACAAATCATATTGCAAGAGAAAAATTCCGTAGGTGCAACCAGATCTTGAGGCGGGCGCCTCACATATGGCGAGCGGCGCTGGACCTATTTCCAGCTCATGTCCATTTTTTCATAAGTTACTGGACAGTCAATCTTGTAAAATCGACCATAAATCGCTCACAACTCCAAATGAGGTGATTATTGATTTTTATGAAACTAGACTCATTAAAATATATTTTAGAATTTTAAATTACTCCATTTGGACTTATATTCATCAAAATAAGGTTACTACAAAATCAAGTACAGAAGTTGTTTTCCTGAAAACTGAATTCTGGCACAGCCGTAAGTCAAGACCTAATTGAGGTACTTAGACACCTTGGAAAATTACCAAATTTTACATAGAGTATCCTAACATATGTAGGTAAAACATACTAAATTTTTAGAAAATTCTATTTAGTGGATTAGTACCAGAATTTTCCCGAAGTTTGCCCAAAAACATGACTGGTCTGTGAAGGAATAAATTGGTCATCTTATAACCAAAAGCAACAAGTCTATGAACAATGATGTGCAAGAATGATAAATACTAGTACACTTGGTCTAGAACTCAAATGAACTTCTCGCAAGTTTAAAACACAAACAATACGAGCAACAAAGGCAATCCCGAGAAACCCTAAGACTCAAACGAAGCAACAATGCTTCTAAACTCTCAACCAAGCCTACTATGATCAAGATGAATGTTATAAGTCATTTATGCAAGGTAATAGCACTCCAACAAGACTTGGTTAAGTTCTAACATGCTAAGGTGAACACTCAAAGCACAAACGGCAAGGTATACAACGCATAGAAGACATTCAAGCGACTATGAACGTAACAACTCTAATGCAAGCATGACATGAACAAAATGAAGTCTCTAACATGTTAAGACATACATTAAGCATGTTATAAAGGTACTAAGGCTCTAGTAGGACTTAGTTAAGTACTAAGATGATACACGAAGCAGTTATAACAAAGCATGCAATGTATAGAAGTTAGAAGGCATACAAGCAACTACGATCATGGTTGACCTAATGCGAGCATGGTATGAACAATATGGACTCTAAAACATGTTAAGGCACATAATGAACATATTAATCAAGTATAGAAGGCATGTTACACAAGTAGGGTTTGGGTTCTCACATCCTCCCCCACTAAAAGGAATTTAGTCCCTAAATTCATACCGCAATCATCGAATTGGGAAGGGTATCTCTCTCTCATATCAAGCTCGGTTTCCTAAGTAGCTTCCTCAATGTTATGGTTCTTCCACAAGACTTTGACCAACGATACCCTCTTCGTCCTCAAGACTTGTTCCTTCGTATCAAGAATCCTCACCGGCTTCTCATCATAAGAAAGGTCAGGTTCAATAGTAATCTCATCATAAGTAAGGACATGTGATTCATCCTTCAAGTACTTGCGTAGCATCGAGACATGGAAGACATCATGAACATCCGATATAGAAGGTGGCAATGCTAACCGATACGCCAAAGATCCAATCCTCTCTAGGATCTCGAATGGTCCAATAAATCTAGGTGAAAGTTTACCTTTCTTCCCAAATCGTTTAGTACCGCGCTGGGGCGATACTTTCAAGAATACATAATCACCAACCTGAAACTCTAAGTCACGTCTCTGGTTGTCTGCGTAGCTTTTCTGTCTACTCTGAGCTATAAGCAATCTGTCTCTGATAAGTTTCACACTCTCAGCTGACTGTTGTACCATTTCTGAACCCCATAGCTTTGCTTCACCAACTTCATCCCAGCAAATCGGTGAACGACACTTACACCCATTTAAAGCCTCATATGGCGCCATCTCAATACTGGACTGGTAAATGTTGTTATACGCAAATTCGACTAATGGTAAATGAGAATCCCAACTACCTTTGAAATCCATAGCACAAGCACGCAATAAATCCTCTAATACCTGAATCAATCTCTCGGACTGACCATGTGACTGAGGATGAAAGGCAACAATGAAATTAAGTCTCGTACACATAGCCTCATGTAATGAATGTCAAAATCTCGAAGTAAATTTGGGATCTTTATCCGATAAAATGCTAACTGGCTCAAACTATAGGTTATCGAAATAGGTATGAAAAGTGACGATTTAGTCAATTCATCCATAACAAGAACTAGTCGTAATACTCCATCGATAGAAGGAATGCAAATTCTGCCTCAGTCAAGATACTATCATTGTTCAAAGAAAACGCAGGAGTCTTATTCTCACAATCATTAGGCAATGCTAGATATTCAATTCTTGAAAACTGTTTTCACATTTGCCACTCCAAATAAAAGTAGACTTCTTCTATTTAAATTAGTCAAAGAAGTAGAAATCTTTAAAAATCCCTCAATGAATCTACGGACTTCGATAAACAAATTAGGAATCTTCCACTTAGCAACCGCTTCCAATCTCGATGGATCCAAGTAAATACCAGTACTAGAAACTACGTGCCCAAGAAAATAGACTTTTTCGAGCAAAAACGCATACTTGCTAAATTTAGCAAAAAGTTGCTTCTCACGCAAAACAGAAAGAACCACTCTCAAACGATCTGCATGTTCTTCTCATGACTTTGAGTACACAAGAATATCCTCATTGAAAACTACGACAAAGTAATCCAAATAATTATGGGATACTCGATTCTTTAAATCCATGAAAACTGTAGGCGCATTTGCCAACTCAAACGGCATCACAACGAACTTATAAAGGTCATGTCATGAAGGAAAAGTTGTCTTCGGAATATCTTCCTATCGAACTCATAACTGATGGTAACCACTATGCACGTCAAGCTTGAAATATACAACTGGTCCATGAAGTTGATCAAAGAGATCATCAATATGCGGTAAGGATAATTATTCTTTATAATCACTTGGTTTAACTGGCGGCAGACAATGCATAACTAGTAAAGTATCATATTTCTTATTTACAAATAACACCGGTGCATCCACGAGATACACTCGGTCTAATAAACTCCCTATCAAGAAGTTCCTGCAACTCTCTCAACTCGGCTGGAGCCATTCTATAAGGTGCTCTAGAAATAGGCGAAGTTTCCCGGTAATATCTCAATGCAAAACTCTAACTCTCGATCGGGAGGTAATGCATACTCAGATGAAAAACATCCGGAAATTCATTAATTACCAGAACTTTATGAAAAACTAGAACTTCTTATAATATAGAAGTAGGCATGCTAGTCTCAAGTACACAAGTGAGATAACAAGTACAACCTTGCGTTAAAAGTTTTCTAGCCAGCAAAGTAGAAATAACATGTATATTATTCATGGCATGATCACTAATAAACACGAACTCCGGTATACCAGGCATGTCAGATGTAACTATCTTATTATGGAAATCTCATAATTACACTTATAAAAAAAATTCATATACAAAATGCACATATTTGTACAAGTATAACAATGCACCATTTACTTGTTCTATTCCATTTTGGTAACGGGTTCAGTCAATTTCAATCCTAACTTATGCCATTCTAGTACTCCGACGAAGACCTCTTGATAACCAAGTCAAAGATCCTCTTAAATGACTTCAAAAGCTTTCGTCGTATAGGATGCAGGGTGTTTGTGATTCAAAAACAAGCATCCTCCAATTCGGTCTCAAATAAGTATGTATACATATAGATAGGGTACAAACGCCATGTAACATAGTATTTTAACTCTACTATGCAAGTATAACAAGTATGGAATAATCGTGTTTTTATCATACATATACACATTCATGCAAGGTAAGGTGGTCTAATATTATTTAGCCAATTTCAAGGAATCTACTAAGTAGTTTTCGATATCCAAGTTCAAGAAAATTCAAGTATGTTATTAATCACACAATTAACCACTTATCAATGGTAGGCATGGAACATCACGATGTTAAGCATGAACAAAATCACGGATATTAACGTATAGCATAAGATTACTTACTAGTATATTCTTAATCATTATAAGTCAACCCGTATACGGTCGACAATCAAGCTAGTCAATGGTAGGCACAACACAATACCCAAAGCTAATACTTTCCTAATATATTAGGTTAACAATAAGGCAAGAACAAAATTTCAAAATCAGTAGGTAGAATATGTTTACCCACAAATACACTACTAATCCTTTCACATGAAAACACGTATAGGTTGAAAACAATTTCGAGCATGTGGCACGTGATTAACTCTTGGCTTATCACAAATTTTAACAGACCATGAATGAAAATATTTCATTATTTGGGATAATCTCCTTAACTAAAATTAATATCGGGAAGCAAGTACTCAAGTTTCCTCCAAGCAAGCAAGACTTGAACACATGATCATGAACTACAATGGGTACAAGTATTCATATAGCAATTATGAAATATTAATAAGTACTACAGGAGGCTAAGCCATTCCGCTCTCAAAACGCTGCACAACGAATCTTGGTGTAGTGAATCCCACGGCGATCACTCTTGGGACCGACAAACTGATTTCTATGATTTCAAGTAACGGAGCAAGGAAACAATGGATCTATAGTAGCGTAACACCTACTCTTGGTATAACTGCGCCTTGAAAGTAAAACGGGAGAAAGGTAATATTCCTTGACACGAACACTGTACTCACGAGAATCTAGATTACAATGAACTTAGGATTCTAAGTCCTATTCATTAACGAAGAATCTGCCAATAAGGCACGAAAGAGAACACTCAACGTCATGATTCACACAAGAACTAACCCAACTAGGCCATGGAACCTATCCTGGCCGATAGCTAACCTATAAACAAGCTCTGATACCAACTGTGGCGACCCGACCCGGGCCCGAGGTGGAACCGAGGGTCGGACCGCCCAAATAGGGGGAAACAAGTAAACAATAACATGCAAGGACTCATTTTAAGAAAACGACGTGACGCAACATTAGAGACGTAGCACGCCTCGGCACCAAAAGGCCGGTATTTTTAAAACTTTTCAAACCTGATATAACAGTTAAGCAATTAAACCAAGTCATCGGCGACACTACATGCCGGAACCCAAGCTAACAGTTTATGGACAAGAATTAAATAAGAGCTAATAGGATGCTCAGCGGAAGACTTATACGTAGTGAACTACTAACAAGATAACCAAAGCTCGGCTTACACAATGCCATTAAAGGGGTTACAAGTACTACAAGTGTTAAAACTACTAGTAGCTAATAAAAGTAACAAGTTCAAGTTCTATACAAATTCCCAAGCATAGTCTAATTGACTTGCTTTAACCCATCGTCCTTGCAAAATATAAAAGGAAGGAAGAGGACATCTAAACCACCTCTTCAACTGCAACGTCGGACCAAAAGAGGAACAAGGCACGAACACCGCAAGCCTCAACGAGAAGGACCTGCTTTGCTAGATCTAAAGCAAGAAGGGGAATGGGTAAGTCATAAAGACTTGTAAGCTATCAATCATGCATGTCATGGCAATATGCAACATACAAGGCAAGATATCATCACATAAGCATAGAGATCATATATCCAAGATGCACATTGTTTCACATAGGTGCTCGTAATTAAATCACATAGGATAAGGATATATGGAGAGCCGGGCCGCTACGTAGTTCCTGCATACAAGCGTTATCTCGGAATGTGAGGTGTCGATGTGTGTAAGTACATCGACCTTCCGAGGAGATGCCCGGATAGACACACCAATGATGCTCTAATGATTACAGAAGGGGTTACTTCCACCGTGGCCACAAGTGGAGGCGTGTGTGAACAAAGACGGGTATGCCAGCTGGACTCATGCAAATGCCAAGTAGTGTTTACTTAACAAATTCTCAAGTAGTGAACGAGGTCGGCAAGAGCGATCTCGTTCATGACAAGTAAATTATTCTCATCAAAAATCAAGTAGGATTGAGTTCGACAAGAGCGAACTCAACATGTCAAATAGGCATTCTATTATATGACATCTAAAATCAAGCATGGTAATCAATCCAAATTCAAGAGTCTAGAATTATTATTCTTAGTGAAACGTGTTTAGAACGTCGTAGGGATTGATCATTGAGCCGGTATTGTTCAATGGCTCACTAAATTTGACTCCATTGAGTCGTCTCTAAAATTCATCCAATAGAGTTTAAATGCTAAATGCATCTAAACCCTTTTCTAAGTTCTCAGATAGGATAGACTAGGCCATTAATCCACTTAACAACCATAGTCAAGAATTATCATTAATTCAAATTCATGGGAACCTTAGAATCATTATTTCTAAAAGTTATTAAAAGTCAATGGTCCAAGAACATTAGTTATTCCTAGGGAGACATAGAACACTTTTAATTCTAAGCATAGGACCAAATCAATAGGATGAACAATTCATAGCTTATGGAACCTAAAATCACAATCTCTAAGAGTTGTCAAAAGTCATTAGTCCAAGAACAATAGTTGTTCCTAAGGAGGCATAGAACACATTTAATTCTAGGCATAGGACTAAATTAACAAGATGAACAATTCATAGCTTATGAAACCCTAGAAATCACAATCTCTAAGAGTTGTCAAAATTCATTAGTCCAAGAACAATAGTTGTTCCTAAGGAGGCATAGAACACATTTAATTCTAGGCATAGGACTAAATTAACAAGATGAACATGTCATTCAAAAATCTCATAAGATCAAATCATCATCAAACATGGCTTGGACATGGTAGGAGCATGGGAATCATAAGAAGAGGGGGACATGGCAATTCTAGCATACATCCTAAGGGGAATCAATAGCTTACCTTACACCAAGAAAAGATGGGATGAGCACAAACTAATCGGATGGAATCGAGCTCCTCGTCGATAGCTTCACTTCGGTGGTCTCGGTTTGGCAATCGGAGGTCGGGAGCTCAAGTTATGGGAGAAACACACACTAATCTCACCTCACCAACACACACAAAAGCTTGGGGGAAGAGAGAGGAGGAATGATCTGAAATGGAGGGTTTAATGTTGATCACAAAGTGGGAGGATTTTATATGGCATGCAATTTGTGGGTGGAAGTCCACATGTCACAAGGAGGGAGCTTGAAAATCCACTTGTCAAGTGGAGGGGGATTTGAGGTTAGTGTTAATCCAACTTAATTAGGGTCTAATAGGGAGGTTTAGGGTCAATTAGGATGGGGGGTTAAGGGTCTAATAGGTCACAAATCAGATTGCAAGAGAAAAATTCCGTAGGTGCAACCAGATCTTGAGGCGGGCGCCTCACATATGGCCAAGCGAGCGCCTGGACCTAATTCCAGCTTATGTCCATTTTTTTTTGATAAGTTACTAGACAGTCAATCTTGTAAAATCGACCATAAATCTCTCACAACTCGAAATGAGGTGATTATTGATTTTTCTGAAACTAGACTCATTAAAATATATTTTAGAATTTTAAATTACTCCATTTGGACTTATATTCATCAAAATAAGGTTACTACAAAAATCAAGTACAGAAGTTGTTTTCCTGAAAACTGAATTCTGGCACAGCCGTAAGTCAAGACCTAATTGAGGTACTTAGACACCTTGGAAAATTACCAAATTTTACAGAGAGTATCCTAACGTATGAAGGTAAAACATACTAAATTTTTAGAAAATTCTATTTAGTGGATTAGTACCAGAATTTTCCCGAAGTTTGCCCAAAAACATGACTGGTCTGTGAAGGAATAAATTGGTCATCTTATAACCAAAAGCAACAAGTCTATGAACAATGATGTGCAAGAATGATAAATACTAGTACACTTGGTCTAGAACTCAAATGAACTTCTCGCAAGTTTAAAACACAAACAATACGAGCAACAAAGGCAATCCCGAGAAACCCTAAGACTCAAACGAAGCAACAATGCTTCTAAACTCTCAACCAAGCCTACTATGATCAAGATGAATGTTATAAGTCATTTATGCAAGGTAATAGCACTCCAACAAGACTTGGTTAAGTTCTAACATGCTAAGGTGAACACTCAAAGCACAACGGCAAGGTATGCAACGCATAGAAGACATTCAAGCGACTATGAACGTAACAACTCTAATGCAAGCATGACATGAACAAAATGAAGTCTCTAACATGTTAAGACATACATTAGGCATGTTATAAATGTACTAAGGCTCTAGTAGGACTTAGTTAAGTACTAAGATGATACACTAAGCTTATAACAAAGCATGCAATGTATAGAAGTTATACAAAATACGATCATGGTTGACCTAATGCGAGCATGGTATGGACAATATGGACTCTAAAACATGTTAAGGGACATAATGAACATATTAATCAAGTATAGAAGACATGTTACACAAGTAGGGTTTGGGTTCTCACA
>JABEVN020000596.1:0-29697 GCA_013146195.2 Codonopsis lanceolata | reverse complement strand
CCTTGGGTATCTATATGCTAATGTTGCAGGCTCGGCCGTTTTGTGGGCCAAGCTTGGCCAGGTTCTCAATGTTTCGTTGGTTCCTAGACAAGCGTGGTTGTGGAGGGTGACCACAGTTGCATATTATTCTCGTAGGTTGAGATTGAAGCTTGGCCGGCAGCAGTTTGAAAATACATTGATTCTCAAGTTTTCGGTAGGGCCCTACCGGTTAATGTGATTGAGGCGACATTGCCAGGTGGAAATTGGAAGTCCTTTTGTGGTTGAATTTCTTTGGATCTAGACACGTCATGGTTAGGTTATCCTGCGGAAGATTTGGTTTTAGCTCTCTCAAAGAATCACACATGATTCGGTCTTGCATGTACCGTTCATTCCGTTGGTCGGCCGATTTTGCTTCAGGAAGGATGTCGCGAAGGTCGCGGTTTGGGTTCGCTTGCGCCATACTTACTAATGTTTTTTAATCCCTCTTTCTTGGAATGCATAGGGAACGTTGGGGGATTTTTTCACAGTAGATGAGAAAACCTTAGCACTAGTGCGCCCATGTTTGCGGAATTTGTATCGAGATTGATGTTGCATTGCCGCTCCCGTCTAGGGTTTGGATAGGCTCGAGCAAAGAGAATGGATTTTGCAATCATAGAGTTTGAAGGCAACATCCGTTTTACGTACGGGTGTGGGCTTCTCGGTCATACTAAAATTCAATGCAGGAAAGGTCGTGGAAGGAATGTTGGTAAAGGGAAGGAGAATCCTAATTTAGTTCCAGAATCGACCAAGATTCCCTCAGTTGATCCGGTTCCGGGAACAACAGTTAATAGCAAATTAGTTAATCAATCTAAAGTGGAAGTGGTTAAGGAAGGTCCAACGGTCCCCATGCATCTTGCCGATGGTATGCAACAACAACGTTGGACACCGATTAAAGTTCCTCGGCGGATGGTGCTTCGGTTTCATTGGCAAAGAATTCTCGAGGAGTTTCGGTCGAACTCCGAGCATATTGGCGTCGGTAGTTCGGAGAATCTTTAAGGGTAAATCGGGAGGCAACAAATCGAAGGACCATGTTGTGGGTAAACCGGTTAAACTAAAGAACGCCTTTGAAGTGTTGGATGGTTTAGATGAGGAGCGAGGAGCCATGTGGTGACAGGGAGAAGGATGATTCGCAAGGTTTGGTGGTGGTACATCAAAGAATCCGAGGGAGGCTAGTAATAACTCTGTGATTTGGGAGCCCTTTGGGAGGACATTCTTCAAATCCTCCTCGTCCTTTTGGGAAAGCTCATTCCACCGGTGGAGATTGGGGAGGCGTGGTAGAGACGCCACGTATATTCTCAGATGCAGATATTGGTAAGGTTAAGATCCGACAGTCGTTTCCAACTTGGTGCGATGGCTTACACGCTGAAGTGAAGAAAGCTAAGTTCATAAGAGACAATGTCAGAATTACTAGGGCTGCACGAAGAGCCCAGTCGAACATCCATTCCCAGTAAGTTTTATGACGATCGTTATATGGAACGCTAGGGGGGTGTGCAACAAACAAACTCGTAATTATTTAAAGCTTCTAATTCGGCAACACAAACCATTTCTGTGTGCTCTATTGGAACCTAAAACGAGTGGAGATCGTTTAGCAAAATTTTGCAGGCGAGTTGGTTTTGTTAATTTTTTGCATGATAATCCCGTTAATAGGCATATCTGGCTTATCTGGAATAATTCTATTGATGTTGATTTGGTTACTAGCTCATCGCAGCAGATTACAGTTATGCTTAAGTTTCCATCTAGCACACCAACTTTGGCGTCTTTTGTGTATGCCAAGTGTACTCGTCAGGCGCGGACTGATTTGTGGTGTGAGTTAGAGGGTCTATCAGTTGGTTGCTCGGTGCCATGGTTGGTTGGGGGAGATTTTAATGTCATCAGGCATTCCACGGAAAAATTTGGGTGGAGCCACTGCGATTTTGGAGATATAGAGGAATTTAATATAATGTATTGATCATACCGGTTTAGAGGATGCGGGTTTTGAAGGTAGTCGATTTACTTGTGCAATAACCAAAAGGTGGTAATAGTCGTATTTGGAAACGATTGGATAGGGTGTTTATCAACGGGCAGTTTAAACTGGTGTTCCCGCGGCTTCAAGTCACCCATCTGGTCACTTCTGTGTCAGATCATTCTCCTCTGCTCTTAGATTTTCGGGATGATATTAAATACAAGAGTGGGTTTCGTTTTCAGCGCATGTGGCTGGATCATCCCGATTTTATTGCGTATGTGACGGAACAATGGCGACAACCCTGTTGGGGTTCGGGTATGGCTTTACTGTATGGGAAATTACGTCGCCTTCGGCCAGCTCTTAAGGCATGGAACTGGGGTGTTTTCGGCCATGTTCAGCGCAATATCGCGGCCACTCAGGATGATATCCTTAAACTTGAGATGGATTTGTGGGGGGGTGGTGGCGGTGGAGGTGGCAGGCTTGGTTACAGCTAGCGGCGGCTTAATCGGTTATTGGATTGGGACTCAGAGATGGCGAAATGGCTTCGCCAACAATGGGCTAGTGAAGGTGGCCGTAACACGGCCTTTTTCATGCCGGTATTAAAGAGAGGGCTCAAAGGAATGTGATTCGTTTGCGGCTACGATGGAGCAGGTTAGTGAAGATCCAGGGTCGGATTGGTTTGATGGTGAGTCCTACTTTGCGAGATATTTTTGCGTCGTCAAATCCGAACATCGGCCGAGGAATTGTTTCTTTGGGTTTCCCTCGCATCACAGTTGATATCAATAATACTTTGGCGGCTTCTCCGTCGAGGAGGAGGTATGGGATGCCATTAAATCGCTTAGTCAACCGGTTGCAGGGTCTGATGGATATACTGGGTTGGTTTTATCAAGGTTGTTGGCACATCATCAAGCGAGGAGGTAATGGGGGCGTGTTGGACTTTTTCAAGGCAATGTGATGCATAGGGGCTCTCATTTGCTTCTATAATTCTCCTCCCAAAGGTAGAGAAAGCCGGATAATTTGAGGGATTTCAGGGCCTATTAGTTTATGCAATTTTTCACTAAGCTTATTTCAAAAATTTTGGTTAAATCGGCTCCTTTTCTACCTTCCTTAATTTCGGAACAACGAGGGGGGTTTGTTAAAGGCGTAGTATTCAAGAGAACATTTTGTTAGCCCATGAGTTGGTTCAACGTATAGATCTTAAGTCTCATGGTGGTAACATGGTGTTCAAGATAGACATGTCGAAAGCATATGATAGATTGGAGTGGTGTTTCATTGAGCGTGCTCTTCAAGCGTTTGGCTTCAATCTGAAGTTTCGGGGGCTAATTCAGAATTTACTCAAGTAATAGTGGTACTCTTTCAAGATTAATGGCACTTCTTCGGGTTTCTTTCAAGCAAATCGGGGAGTGAGACAAGGCGTCCGTTGTCTCCATTACTTTTTATTCTTGCGCGAGGAAGTTCTTTCGCATAATATTAATCGGGCGGTGTTCAAGGTTTGATCGTCCTTATAGGCACGGCCAGGAGGGTGTATTGATTACCCATTTGTTGTATGCGGATGATATGTTGGTGTTTTGCAATTGGTCTAAGCGGTCAATCTTGGGGCTCGAGAGAGTGTTGCGGGTTTATGAAGAATCCTCGGGCGGCGTGTCAACAACGATAAAAGTGGATTCTTCTCCTCAAAACATTCTTCTAGGCGGCATAACTTACGTGTGGAGGATTGGTCGGGTTATAAACATAGGGTTTGGCCAATGACTTATTTGGAGTGCGCCTCATTTAAAGGTCGGGTGAAACGTTCTTATTTTGAAGATTTGGAAAGGAAATTGTCGAGGCGAGAATCTCGGGGTGGCGTACCAAACTTACGTCTTTCGGTGGTAAAGTAACGCTTCTTAAGGCAATCCTATGCAGTCTTCCTATTTACTCGCTGGCAGCATTAAAAGTGCCCAAGTGTATCTTAATTCGGATGGAACAAAAAATGGCAACTTTTCTTTGGAATGCAAGGGTGAGCGGAGATTGCATTGGATTGCTTGGCATAGGGTTTGTTTGCCTATGGATGAGGAGAGGCTAGGCATCCGCTCTCTTTCTCAGTTATGAATTCCTTGCATGCGAAATTGGCTTGGAAGGTTCTTTCCAAGGTTTGTGGGCTCGATTTTGTATCGGTAAATATGGGTTAGTGGAAGAGGCGCTTCGCGATACTCTGCGGTATGGAAAAGGTTTGGACTCGATTAGAGGCTGGTTCGTCTTACAAGCCGATGGGGCATTGGGCAAGGGAATATATCCTTTTGGGGCGACAATTGGTGTGGAAGCAGCGTCTAATTGGTCCGCCGCCTATGGATCGATCCCTTTCGGTTGCTTGCGATGTTACGTTTGATGATATTTTGCCTATAGTCCCGGCCACTTTGCGCGATTGGTTCATCGTTCGATGTGATACATCCCAGCGGCTGTTTGATCGCTGAGTTAACGCCGGGTGTTTTCAAAGCAAGCGTTACGGAATCACTATCGGGTTCCTTGTCCGATAAGAAGATGGGCGAGATTGATTTGGCAGCGTTGGTTACCAATGAAAGTAAGTTGTTTTCTTTGGAAGCTCTTGCAGAATGCCTTGGCCGTGGATTCTAATATTCAAGCTCGTAAAGTTTCACGGCTTCGCCGTTGTTGTGGTGACAATCCTTCTACGGAATCCATTGCTCATCTCTTTATTCATTCGGGGGTGGCATCTGATTTGTGGTCATTTTTTGCGGATCGGCTTCACGTAAATAAGCATTATTCCAGCATTGATAATCTCTTCGGGTGCTGGTCTGCAGTTTCTCTTCGATCTCAGCTCGGGGCTTCAATGTTATGCGTTTTCGCGTTCACTTGTTGGGAGATTTGGAAGGCAAGGTGTGCGGATGTGTTTGATAATAATAAGATGAGTGTGGTGCAGATTAGAGCTCGAGTTACGCAAGGTGTTAGAGATGCGTTGTACAACTTCACTCTCAGAAATCCTTTATCAATCGTCTTTATCTGACTTTGCAATCGCTTAATTACCGCCTCTTCGGTTTGTTCCGTTCGAGAAGGGAGGCTGGGTTCGGTGGCGGCCGGAGATTGGTTATAAGCTTAATATCGATGGTTCGTCTAAAGGCGGGAGGTGTGAGGAGGTGGGGTTGTTCGTAATGCCCAAGGAGTGTTGGTTTGTGCTTTCTCTAGTGCGTATGGGGAGGGAACAAACATGCAGGCAGAAATCATGGCTCTTAAGGAGGGGCTGCAATTGTGTCATTCCTTTATGCTTGACATTGTAGCGGTGGAATCGGATTCGTTAACGGCAGTTAATGTTTTTAATAAAGGTCATCAGGCGCCATGGAAATATATGTATTTACTTCGTGATTGTCGGGAGTTGTTAGGTGGGTTTGGGCTTTGTCATGTTTTTCGGGAGCAGAATATGGTAGCAGATCGTTTGGCGGCCTTTGGTCATGATCATGGGAGGCAGATTATTTTCTCGGACTTTTCCAGCTTGCCTGGGATGGTCAAGCGAGCTATGGCCTTTGATAATTCTGGTTTACATAGTTTTAGGAAATAGTTGCATGTTCATTTTTGCTTATCGAATCTTTTAGGCCTTTGACTTGTGTGTTGTTGGCTATTTATTTCGAGGTTCAGGCTCCTTTGTCCTCCCCGTGTTGGGGCAAGGCTGGTTGTCCCCCTCAGGTTGTATATCTTTTCATTTTAATAAATTCTGCAGGTTCCGCCCTGCTTCCTCAAAAAAAAAAAAAAAAAAAAAAAAGAATGAGTTGTGTCGAAACTGGTTGACTTGTTTTGACCCTCATTTTCTGCCAAAAAAATATACATTTATATAGAAAAAATAATGGGGCAAAATGGGTAATGAGCCCGACCCACTTTAATCCAAGTCGCTAAATTTTTTGGGTTAAAAACCCATTTAGACAAAAAAAAATAAAAAATATCGGGTTGGTTTAGATGAGTTAACGAATTTTGAGTTGTAATTGTCAGGCCTACCCATAATACATACTCCCACTGTCCTTAAATTATCGTCCTTCTTTCATTTTTCGTCCGTCCTAAAATAATTGTCCAGTTTGAAACTTACATTTTTAGAACATCACTTTACTCTTACTTTTTCAACATACTTTAATTATGAGTTACATACACATAGACTTTAAAAGAAACTAAATATTAAACCAATATAAATAATTAAGTCAATTGTTTTTTTTTATCCATACGTCAGATTTATTAGGACAATAATTTAGGGACGAATGAAGTAATACTTACTTCGTTACATTTTTAAATGGGATAATTGCATAAAAAACCCCAACCTATTTTAGGTCTTACAAATTGAACCATGACAATTGTTAATAGGCTTATTGAAACCCAACCTATTTTTTATGTTTCAATTAGAACCCTCCGTCCATTTAATCCGTTAAATAGTAACGGTATACTGACTAGGATGCCAACATGGCATCCTACGTGGCCAATTTTATTTCATTATAAACCTTGTACAAATTTTGTAATTTCATAAAAAAAAACCCCTAAATTTTATTTTCACCAAATAAAGCCTTAAAATTTAAAATAAATAGTTATTTATATACCCATTTCATTTTAAGAAAATAAAGTTATTTTTTTACAAAATAGGGCTCACACTACAACAAAAATGACTTTTTACAACGTTGTAAAAGAGTGTTCGCAAAGTTTTCTGAAATGTTGTTAAATGTAATGTTGTAATAGGTCATTTAATTTCACAACGTTTTTGAAAACGTTGCAAAAAACGTTGTTTTTGGCCTCCCACGTTGTCTCAAAAATTGTTAGACAACATTTTTAAAACGTTGTAAAAAACATTGCACAATGTTTTCTAAAAACGTTGTAAAAAATATAAGACAACGTTTGAGTTAAAAACATTGTAAAATGATATAACAACGTTGGCTAAAAAATGTTGTAAAAGTTATATGACAACGTTTCAATAAAAAACGTTGTGAATGATAGTTTACAACGTTTCTAAAAAAACGTTGTAATATATCATTTACAACGTTTTTTATAGAAACGTTGTAAATTATATATTACAACGTTTTTTTAAAAAAACGTTGTGAAATTAGTTTTTTTTTTTTTAAATAATATACATCCAATTTTGTTCCCACCTACACTAGCCAATCGCATTACAGCACTGACCCGATCACCTAATTGTTCATACACCCTATAAGATATGAATATGAAGCATTAAACCAAACACCGGTAGTCATTAACGAGTATTCATTAAAAAGATAATCTGGTTCACGAGTATTAATTTATTAAAAAGATAACCTGGTAAACCTACTACAAAAACTATGGAACACTAACAACGATTATTATAGCCCTGAAAGAATAGCGGGGATGTAATGAGATAACTCTGCCGGAGAGAGAGAGAACCATAAACCACATTTCTCTAAGAAAAAACTCTTTTCTTATTGGGTGATAAACCATTTGAATCTACCATTATTCACTTCCACTTCTGATACTGCATACCTAAGTGATGGAGCATATTCTACAAAATAAGTAAGTATATTGTCACACAAAAGAGAAGATTTAAGAGCTGTTTGTTTTTAATTTTTAGAAATTAGATTAAAATCACAATAGAGTGCAAAATATAGTGCTTAATTCAGTCATGGAGATTGGAATTAATTTATAAACTGGTGAGCATATCTGTAATGGCTGAATCAAATAATAATGTGATTCTATAATCAAAACGAAACGTAATGGCACAAACTAAATCAGCCAGAATTACAGATTTTTTAAAGTATGTAAAAAACACACCTAACCCATCACTTACTTGACACCTGAATTGGGATGAAAAATTGGGACAAAAAAGTACAACCCCTAAAAACTAGCAATTTCATGCCTGATAAGAAGCTGAATCCCAAGTGCATTTATAGTTACAACATTTACATGTCTTAAAGAAAGAAAGAAAGAAAAATTGCTCATAATATTTTTTCTTAACAACTTGAGGTTGTTGAGTATGTGTATGGGTCTGAGTTCACTCTCATGAGAACTTACCATGTCAGTGCCGATAATGTAGTCAAATGGTGGCTCAAGTGCCTTCATATGATCTGCATTACCCCAGTCCATCTCTGCAACCTTAATAGAACCAATGGAATCTAGAGAGGCCCAATATTCATGAATGAGAGTAATATAGGCAAAAGAAAGGTCATCACTTTGTTGAACAAATTTAATTTTGAAACCAAATAAGTAGACTGAAATTATAAAAGAAAGATAAAAGAAGCAGTTAGGAGAGCATACCTTGCAATTCAAATGTTGTGGTGTGCAACCAGTAGCTCTCATAAAGATTAGTGGAAAAGTATACAAACTCAAAAAGCACCTTGAGTTACTCTATGGTTTTGAAAACTGATGCGGGAGCAAGGGAGACTTTAGCGGCTTACTCAAGCAAAGAAGAAGTTTCTCAACTAATCCACATTTCATGGTACATAAGGGCTGCTTTTAGAGCAATTAATGACATGGATGCATGGTTGAATTATCATAAGTGGAAAGATAAACAAGTGCCATTTGTGGGGTTCGTTATTGCTCGGTTTGATTGGGTGGATTACAAGGCATGGGTTGAGTGAAGCCTAGCCGGCCGTGAGCCCGTTTCAATCTTTTTATCTTCTTCTATTTCGTGGCAGCCTAGTATTCAAGAGGCGTGGGACTGTTTTTTTTTATTTTCCTTGGTAGTTTCGGTCAAGGTGAAGTAATTCAGGTGTGAGGGTTCTCAAACCAAGATTGGGCAGTTCATAAACTATTTTAGGACTGTTTTGGGACAGTTTGAACATCCAAAAACGTGGACTGCTAGGGCTGATTGGCGTGGTGAATTGGACAGCACATGTAACTTGATATAGTGAACCCCAATATTTTCATTCAATCTTTTCCTTCAATCAAGTTTGCTAAACACATATCACTGCAGCAGAACCTGAACCCCACAAAGAAAATCATGAAATGTAACAACATATCTCAGATCCATTCCTGATAAATTTGTAAAACCAGGGAGCGACAACTACCACTAATTGTGACATTAGATACACAATCTTTTCATTCAATCTTTTCCTTCAACCAAGTTTGCTAAACATATATCACTGCAGCAGAACCTGAACCCCACAAAGAAAACCATGAAATGTAACAACATATCTCAGCTCCATTCCTGATAAATCTGTAAAAATAGGGAGCGGCAACTACCACTAATTGGGACATTAGATAGATAATACCCACCCACAGGTCCACTTCAGCAAATATATACGGAAAAAAACATTGAATTTATAAAAATTCGAATTTTAGGGCAGAGCTAAATAGGTTATATATTAAGGCATAGTTACATGGTTTAGGGCACAAAATTACATAAGTAAAGAGAGATGTGCTTACCAAATGAACCCACAATTCTAGCGAGCAAACAAGCCCTAATCGGAGATACAAAATCCACAATTCATCTTACGAAATCTGTGTGAAAGGGGAAAAGAAACAGAGGAAGATCAGTAAGTGTATTTTTATGAGAATTAGGATTGAAATCTTGGTACTTACCTCGTGAAAGATTGAAGAGAAAGCTTGAGAGAAAAGTGAAGGATTGAAGAGAGCTTCAGAAATCAAGTGGCGTATTTTTTTGTCAAAGCGAAAGACTCACTGGCAATATTTTAGTGTAATAGCGCGGAAAAAAATTCGAGTGCGCGGGGAAATCATGGAGCGTTTTTTTTTTTGGGGTTATATTTACAACATTTAAAATAAAACGTTGTGTTAGGGTTTGTGAAAGGATTTAACAACGTTTTTTTTAGAAAAACGTTGTTATTTTAAGAGGTAAATCACAACGATTATTTCTTAAAACGTTGTAATCAAATATTTAAAAAGTAAAATACAACATTTTATTTATAAACGTTGTGAAATAAAGCCAATTACAACGTTTATAAAAAAACGTTGTGAAATAAATGTTGTGAAAAGTCATTATTGTTGTAGTGTCAAAATATGATGCACGTTCTAATGAGTATTAATATTTAATACACATCCGATCCTAAATAATCATCATGTTTGATTTCGCACACAAATTAAGAAAAACAAATTATCTCTATTATAATATTGGTATAATTTGTATAAAGTATTTATTTAATATGTAATATTTTAATAAAAATTAAAAATTACTCCCCCATCCCTAAATAATCGTTCTAGTTGACCCGGTGCACAGATTAAGAAAATATAATTGATTTGGTTATTTATATTGGTTTAATGTGCAGTTTCCTTTAAAGCCCATGTGTATGTGGCTCATAATTAAAATAGGGTGAAAAAGTAAGGTTAAGTGGTAAAAGAGATGTTCTAAAAAGGTAAGTTTCTAACTGGACAATTATTTTGGGACGGACGAAAAAAGAAAGGAGAACCATAATTTAGGGACGGAGGGAGTAATATATTTGTTTTACAATTTATTTGTAACATTTAATATTAAGTTTAAAACTATAATTTTAAATTATAAATTTTCTCAAAGAAGTTAAACTGCAACTTCAACTGCATCCCACCATCCACGACAAACCTCCTCCTATTCCGATCACCTCCTTCAAATCCGGTGAAGCAGCGAGTCCTCCCAGCCTCACGCTGCTTCTTCTTCAGCTTTAGCCCGATCACTTCCATCATTCATCTCTATCCACCCATCTCTTTCTTCTAGCCATGTTCCACCACATCCGGTCACAATCACTCAGATCCAGTTTCGCCACACCAGATCTGACTTCCTTCTTCATCGTCACAGTCTTCTCTCTTGAATCCGGCCAGTCCACCACCTCCATCTGATTCTAGGTTAAAAACACGAATTTTGAATTCTTCACCAAACACCCCACTAGATGATCTCTCCTCTCGATCTGATTTCTGATGAGGGAAATAATGTCCCCTCTGTCCTTTATGCAGAAAGAGAAGGCCCAAGAATTTTAGCTTTCCCGTCTTTCTGCGCACAAGAGAAGAGGAATGCCTCCAGCAACGGGTTAGTTTTCCCCAAAAGAAAAGGAAAATATCCTGGAGTAGTCGATCCCGCCATTACTATCAAAGCTATTGGGCATCAATGGTATTGGACTTATGAGTATTCAGACTATAACAGTTCGGATGAAGAGTCACTGACTTTTGACAGTTATATGATTCCAGAAGATGATCTAGAATTGGGTCAATTACGCTTATTAGAAGTGGACAATAGAGTGGTTATACCGGTTAGAGCTATCGTAGACCTTGAATATGGGTTTTCAACAGCTCGTACAATACCTACAGATCAAAAGAAAAGGTCTTCTTCCAATGTTTAGGGTCGAACCCAAGGATGCAATGAATACAAAGATGTTGTTGGTCGGCGTCTTCTACAGGGGGTGGCTGAACCATCCTTTGATTCTCTCTTTTAGTAGCCCCTCCACAGAAAGATTCATCGTCTCCTTAATTTCTGTAGGATTCTCTCGGCTACTTCCATTTAGCCTCTTAGGCGATTTGCTATCGGTGTCGCGGCTTCTTCTTTTGTTTTCCTTTCTCCCATTCTTTCTTTATTCTCTAGTAATGCAAAATCGAAAATGCTTCATCTTCGGTTCTATGATTCGAAGATTCTATAGTTAGGTATTTTCTTGAAATCAATTGTTGGATTGCTTGAATAAACAAATGTATATTGAAAACACGTTTAAAAAGTTGCGCTACAAGTATTCGATAAAATGCATAAACGAACTTTTTTATTTTAATCTGTTTTACATTTTTTTAAACAACTATAATTTAAAAATATCTTAAATATCAAATGGGTAGCAAATTTTACTTTAATTAGTTTTTAACTTCTTTAAGAAAATTTATAATTTAAAATTATAGTTTTAAACATAATATTAAATGTTACAAATAAATTTTAAAACAAATATATTAATTTTTAACTTTTATTAAAATATTACATATTAAATAAATACTTTATACAAATTATATCAATATTATAATAGAGATAATTTGTTTTTCTTAATTTGTGTGCGAAATCAAACATGATGATTATTTAGGATCGGATGTGTATTAAATATTAAATACTCATTGGAATTTGCATCATACTTTGAGCCCTATTTTCTAAAAAAATAACTTTATTTTCTTAAAATGAAATGAGTATATAAATAACTATTTATTTTAAATTTTAAGGCTTTATTTGGTGAAAATAAAATTTAGGGTTTTTTTTTTATGAAATTACAAAATTTGTACAAGGTTTATAATGAAATAAAATTGGCCACGTAGGATGCCACGTTGGCATCTTAGTCAGCAGGCCGTTACCATTTAACAGATTAAATGGACTGAGGGTTCTAATTAAAACATAAAAAATAGGCTAGGTTTCAATAAGCCTATAAACAATTGTCAGGGTTCAATTTGCATTACCTAAAATAGGTTAGGGTTTTTTTATGCAATTATCCCTTTTTTAAATGGAAACAATAGTTGGCGATTATTTTGTTGTTTGCCAAATGTCTGTCTGGCCTTGTTGTGCGGTTCTATAATAATTTCTAGTATTTTCTTTTATTATTATTTAACTAAGTTATTACTCGTGCGATACATAGTTGATTTAATATTGTTTCTAAAACTTAATTTTGTAGATAGAACTTGTAAGCTATTTGAATAAACCAACAACAACAAGATATCCATATAATAAATAAATAAATAAAAACGTGAGATCACACTGAATCATCAAACCGAAAATTCATGTGAATTTTGTAGATATAATTTGTAAGCTATTTCGCAATGATTGTTTGTGGTGTTGGTGGAACACGTTTAATCAAATTGGATAAAATCTATTTTAAATTGATCGAGTTTTGGTAAAATAATAAAAATTAAAAAAACTTATACCATGATAATTGAGGAGTCCTAATCAAATTAAACTTGTCTAAATCAAATGTGATAAAATCTATCAGGTACAAACTGATTTTCTTAACAAAAATGGTAAATAAAAAAAACTTTTACCATGAGAATTGATGAGTTTTAATCAATTGAAACACGTCTAAATCAAATGTGATAAAATCTATCCGCAAATAAAAAACTTTTACCATGAAAATTTGGAATAGTAATCAAATGAAACAAGTTTTTATCAAATGTGATAAAATCTATTTGATATTAACTAATTTTGACAACAAAAAATGGTAAAAAAAAACTTTAACCATGTATAAAGGAGACATCGGTTTTAAAATCTATTAGATTTTAATTTTTCGTAGGAAAAAATAATAATTATATTGATATATTTAGTATCATATGCATTGTTTTAATAGTTTTTGTTTTATTTGCAAAAAAATGTTTATAATAAGATGATTTTCTAAGTTTGTAATAAATAATTAATTTTTTAATTAGAATAATTTGAAAAAAATAAAAAATAAGGTAAATATTCAAAATTGATCATATAGTCATGTAATTGAAAGATTAAAATCTATGAGAATTGATAAAATATATCCGCAAAAAAATTACCATAAAAATTGGATTTATAATCAAGTGAAACGCGTTTAAATCAAATGTTATAAAATATATCCCATATTAACCGATTTTGGCAACAAAAAATAGTAAAAAAACAAAAAAACTTTCACTATATATAAAGGAGACACCGGTTTTAAAATCTACCCAGTTTTAATTTTTGGTAGGAAAGAAAATTATAAACTTGTATAGAAGGTGACATGTGGAAACACATAATTCTTTTAAAACTTTAAGCGTACAACAGAAAGTCGTCATGTGGTAGCAACAACTTCTGTTTTAATAATAGTTAATAGATTATTAATTAATAAGTACTAAATATAGATTAGTATAAGAACAAATACTATAAAATTGTCCCGTGGATAATTTGTATAAATTAAAAATTATGAAAATAAAAAGAGATGGAAATAGAAGAGTTTTAGTCAAATTAAACTTGTATAAATTATATAGGATAAAATTTAGTTTAATTAAACGATATTTGGAGAAAAAAAATCATAAATCTCTATCATAAATTTCCTCGTAAAACTATATTCTAAATCTGTTTTATCTAATCAAATTAGTTTTAGGAATTTTATCATATCTAATTAGATTTAGAATTTTAATCTTAAACTAATCGATTTTGAAAAAATAAAAAACTTTTACCATTTCGAAGATAACACGTGGCAGCACAAAATCTTTTTAAAACTTTTAGTTTTTTATATAAACTCGCCACGTGGTAGCATCAGCTTTTATTTTAATAATAGTTATAGATATTTATTGATGCAATAGTTATGAGTAATGCTATAGTCACTCAATGAGCACTCAAATTTGTGCACCAAATAATGTGGTTTCCAATATATCATCTTATTTGATATTTTATGGGTTCCACTATAAGTTAAAAAGTTATGTTAATAAAATGACACATAAAATGCCACATTATTTGGTACCCAAAATTGAGTGCTATTAGAGTGGCCCCAGCATTACCCAATAGTTATAGTATTGTTACTTGTTATCAAAGAAAAAAAAGTTATCACTTATCACAGTACCTAAAACGTTAGTAATAACTAATACGTGTACATAAATAAGTTAATTTATACCCTTAAAACATGTATTTAAGTTATGGTCCTCTTAGAAAATGTCAATAATGGATGGATTTGGTCATATATTGGTGTGAATTGAAAGAGAAAGTGTCAATCCCTAGCGACGAATCTTAGATTAGTTTTCGGAGGACCATAGTATTCCCTTCCTTCCACCAAAAAAATTCATTTATAAGAATTCCAATTATTAAAGGAAATATAAATAACATTATATAGTTTGTCATAATTATAAAAATGCTTGAATATAATCAATATGTTAATATCAAATGTGAATAATAAAGTTGAAATGTAATAAAAATGATAAACATAATTTTTTAAAAATAAATTTTTAAAGTGATATATTCCTAAATAGTATGACGTGGACTCATTGCCTGGAAAGAAGTTTAGGAAATATGATTTTAACCTCTTCTTTGCTTTAAAAGGAAACGTTATCATCAAGTCCAAGTGCATAATTTGGATAAAATATCTAAAATTAAGGAAAATTTATGGGTGAAATTTTGACCGAAGGCGGAGGAGGAGGGGAAAGAAAGAAGGCTTATGACGAAAGGGATGGAAGAAGAAGATGGAGAGCATGGTCTGGTTTATTATCATTTTTTTCGTAGTGTAAAAATGAATTAGATAATATTTTATGTATCGGCGGTGTAAAAATTAATTCATCGTGGTATATAAAAGTTGGTGCAACGTGATGCAATTTGGATTAGGTAATTGAAATTTATATATCGTGGTGCAAAAATTTGATTCATCGCGTGTAAAAATTGGATTTTGTAATTAAAAATGATTCATCGCGATGCAAAAATAGATGCACCGCAATGCATTTCAGTAGTTTCCTTTAGAGGGTATCGTAGTCTTTTTGTCCCAAAAAATATCCTTTTTTCCAATTAAAAAACCCAGGATTAGAGTGATTAAAACTTTGTGATAATGTAGAGATATGACAATTAATAATCTTTGGGGATGCGGGCTAGAAGTGGGGCTTTAGGGGTTTTAAAAGGGCCCAAAACTGAGATTACTCTTGGCCTAATACCTGTTGGATTAATTAGTTCAATCCTTTTTTTCTTGGGAAAGGCTAGTAAGGTAAAACCAAATCCAAGTTTAGAAACCTACAGATGGTTGGAATCCAAGTCATAATATGATTATGATTTATGAATTCCCTTCCCCTCGGCCTCCATATATAGTATGTACTGGTTAAACCCCCCAAGGTCCTCATTGACAATCACGAGTAAGATTACGAAGAGCACAGACAATAGCTAGCTAGGCGAAGAGGAGAGATGACTACCAACAACAACAATAACAATACTAGTACTCCACTATGTGCAAAAGGGTGTGGCTTTTTCGGAGCTTCAGAAACTCATAATATGTGTTCCAAGTGTTTCAATGATTATATCAATCTCACTGAAGAGAGACACAAATTATTAGCAATCACGGGGAAGCCTTTGAACACAAAAAGGACAACAGCAGTAGTACTGCCAACTAATTCAGATTCGGGGAGTAGTACTAGCGATCAATGTAATTCTACTAGTAAAAAGAAGAACCGATGCCAATGCTGTAACAAGCGAGTTGGATTGACAGGGTTCAAGTGTCGTTGTGGGGGTTTGTTTTGTGGGATGCATCGCTACCCGGAAGAACATGCTTGTCATATTGATTTCAAGACTCTTGGCCGTGTTAGGCTGGCGGAGCAAAACCCCTTGTGCATTGCTGATAAGTTGTCACAAAGAGTTTGACTTTAATTTGTAAATAATATTATATTTGTAATTTCTAATTTCATTGTTTTCTTGAGTTTCTCACATCTAACCGTTGATGGTTATTGTTATGTTATCAATTAGATCAAAAATTAAAGCTAAGAAAAACACTTGAATGATTTTAAAAAAACACTCACAAAGAAACTTTCAAAAAATATACACCTACTATTTAGTCAGGTTCATAAAACTTGATAAATGACAATAATTCTACTTAAAACACATTATAATCATATTCATAAAAACTAAAAAGTTTAATTAAGTAGTTGTTCACGCCATAAATTCACTAAATATTAAAATAGCTTTATAAAGTTACAATAATACAAATATAAATAAAAGTTAACGTCTTAAATAGTCCAAAATGGGAGCAACTCCATAGTGTCAAGTGAGCTCTAGAGTACAAGTTTCATTATAAATGAGAAACTAAGCCAATTCATCGAGCAAGTATCAATTAAATTAGGCACTCTTTTGAAATTAATCAACTTTTTACCTCACATTTATGTGTCGTCATTCATGTTATGGCTGGTGAAGTGATTTGTGAGTCCTATCACTTAATTATGTTTTAATCAACCATAACTTACTAGGTGTATCTTGAGTGCACATTAAGTGCATATTTGGAGTGCACCTAGCATTGGTCGATATATATATATATGATATGAAATTACTAATGAAGACTAAATTTACCAAATGATGTGGTTTTCAATGTGTCATCTTATTAGGCATTTTATGGGCTCCACTATAAGTTAAAAAGTTATGTTAACAATATGACACATAAGATGCCACATCATTTGGTACCCAAAATTAAGTGCTATTAGAGTGGCCCTAGCATTACCCTATATATATATATGTGTGTGTGTGTGTGTGTGTGTGTGGGTAAAATATGGTCGTCCTATTTTCCTATATTGATTTTATTGATGTGCCCTTTCTTGGTCCAAAAGTAATGATAAGAAGTTACCATATTTTATAAATTTTTTGGTCCTAAAGCTATGGTAAGTAGTTACCATATTGAATTTTTCCAAAAGCTCTCAATAATCCTTAATTGAGTTGGACAATATCTTTAGTAGATCCTTGAATTAAATCAGGAAACTAATTTAGGAAATAAATCTTTTATTTCCTAACATTATGTTTCTTTGAATTGTTGGATTCTTATTTGTGTAGGATATATTATTTGACTTAAATTAGGAAACTATATTTGGAAACTAACTCTTTGATTTTCCTAATCTTTTAGTTTCTTGGAGTCTTTTATTTCCATAATTATATTGTAGGTCTCCACCAACATATATAGATATATATATAATGGAGTATGACGTACAGAAGACGATAAGACAGAAGCAGATTGCATACAGAGAATATATTATACAGATTGAGAGAAAAATCAGAAGTTTTTGCTATTGATGTTGAAAGTGTAGCTTTCACGAACTACATTGATGCTACTATATATTGCTGTTTGCATTCCTAGTTTCTAGGAATCTTGTTTTTTAATCTCACGTTTTATATACCTTGTTTTTGTGAGTTTTCCTTTCCAGACTTGTTGTCTTGTGAGAGGTTTGGTATTTTGGTGATTTCACAATTTGTTTTGTTAAACACATAATCTTTTTAGTGAAATCTTTTTTGCCATAAAGCTGGATCTACAAGTATAGCTTGTAGATTGTTTGATAAACTTATGTGTTTATTATTGTTTTAATTGTTTAAAGTCTTCCGCTATTTACGTTTTTTTTTTTCTGGCCAATTTTATTTCATTATAAACCTTGTACAAATTTTGTAATTTCATAAAAAAAACCCTAAAATTTATTTTCACCAAATAAAGCCTTAAAATTTAAAATAAATAGTTCTTTATATACCAATTTCATTTTAAGAAAATAAAGTTATTTTTTTAGAAAATAGGGCTCAAAATATGATGCAAGTTCCAATGAGTATTTAATATTTAATACACATCCGATCCTAAATAATCATCATGTTTGATTTCGCACACAAATTAAGAAAAACAAATTATCTCTATTATAATATTGGTATAATTTGTATAAAGTATTTATTTAATATGTAATATTTTAATATAAATTAAAAATTAATATATTTGTTTTAAAATTTATTTGTAACATTTAATATTATGTTTAAAACTATAATTTTAAATTATAAATTTTCTTAAAGAAGTTAAAAACTAATTAAAGTAAAATTTGTTACCCATTTGATATTTTAGATATTTTTAAATTATAGTTATTTAAAAAAGGATTAAATAATTATTTGGTCCCTGAACTATACACAAAATATGCGTTTGGTCCTACTATTTTTTTCTGTATTCGTTTGGTCCTTGAACTCAATTTTTGCTGTGAGATTCCTCACTTACGGGGTTACCGTGAGATTTTCCGTCTATATTTATTTGAAATTCCAAATTTGTCCTTAATAGAGATCTTGCTGACATTCAGCTTCCTTGTCCTCCCTCCAGTCATCATTTCCAATTTCCCCATTCCACAACCATGGCGGCCGTTCCAACTCAGCTCCAACTCGCACAAATCGTCACCATCCTCAGCCCCGACCAAGCTCTCTTCGAAACCTTAATCTCCCACCTCATGTCCGTCACCAATGACCAGCGTTCCGAAGCCGAAGCCCTCTTCAACCTCTATAAACAAACCCACCCCGACACCCTCTCTCTCAAGATCTCCCACCTCCTTCACTCCTCCCCACACCCCAAGGCACACACCATTTCTGCCATCATCCTCCGCAAGCTCCTCACACGTGACGATTCATATATATATCCTTCCCTCTCTCTCTCACCACCCAGTCAACCCTCAAATCGGCTCTCCTCAATGCCATCATCAACGAATCCAACAAAACCATCACCAAAAAGCTATGTGACACCGTATCCGAGTTCGCCGCTTCGGTTGCCCTCGAAAATGGTGGCCGAGTTGTTGCTTATGTTCAATCGCGTTAGTTCTGACATTCCTAAGCATAAGGAGAACGCATTGCTAATTTTCGCCCAATTGGCTTAGTATATTGGGGAAACCCTAATTCCGTATCTGGATACTTTACATTCGGTGTTTTTGGGGTGTTTGGCGACGTGTGTGAATCCAGACGTTAGAATCGCGGCGTTGGGAGCGTCACTTAATTTTATTCAGTGTTTGGAGAAGGCATCAGAGTGGGAAAAGTTTCAAAATTTGTTGCCATTGATGATGCAAACAGATCTCAAGCGAACATAGAGAGAGAATGAAAGATCGATGGTAGACAGGGGTTTTGGCCGGGGCAGGAGGGAAGTCGCTTGGGGCTATGGCGGATTTGGGGTCGGTGAAAGAAATCCAAGGAGGCTGGCGGCTATGGTGGAGATGTGCCGGAGATGGAGGAAATAGGAGTCGGAACTGGGTTTGAAGTTGGTGAGGGGAGGAGTGATGAAGCTGGGGCTATGGCAGATTTTGGGAGATTGTAGCATAAGAGATGAGATAGAGAGAGAGAGAGAGATCTTTGTCTGATAATAAAGTTAACCAATTCCTACTCCATCTTCATGTTGGGAGAAGAAGGAGATCTGGTTTCTATCTTCATAAGATGCCCTCAAATGTAAGGGTAAATTTGGAATTTAAAATAAATATAGACGAAAAATCTCACGATAACCTCGTAAGGGGGGAGTCTCTTAACACAAATCGAGTTTAAGGACCAAACATTTCAAAAAAAAAATAGTGGGACCAAATGCATATTTTGTCTATAGTTCAGAGACCAAATAACTATTTAATCTTTTTTTAAACAACTATAATTTAAAAATATCTAAAATATCAAATGGATAACAAATTTTACTTTAATTAGTTTTTAACTTCTTTAAGAAAATTTATAATTTAAAATTATAGTTTTAAACATAATATTAAATGTTACAAATAAATTTTAAAACAAATATATTAATTTTTAATTTTTATTAAAATATTACATATTAAATAAATACTTTATACAAATTATACCAATATTATAATAGAGATAATTTGTTTTTCTTAATTTGTGTGCGAAATCAAACATGATGACTATTTAGGATCGGATGTGTATTAAATATTAAATACTCATTGGAACTTGCATCATATTTTGAGCTTTATTTTCTAAAAAAAATAACTTTATTTTCTTAAAATGAAATTGGTATATAAATAATATTTATTTTAAATTTTAAGGCTTTATTTGATGAAAATAAGTTTTAGGGTTTTTTATGAAATTACAAAATTTGTACAAGGTTTATAATGAAATAAAATTGGCCACGTAGGATGTCACGTTGACATCCTACTCAGCAGACCGTTACCATTTAACGGATTAAATGGACGGAGGGTTCTAATTGAAACATAAAAAATAGGCTGAGTTTCAATAAGCTTATAAACAATTGTCAGGGTTCAATTTGCAATACCTAAAATAGGTCGGGGTTTTTTATGTAATTATCCCCAATGTATTTACATCCTAAACTAGAATGTTAAAAAATTGACATTCTTATTAAGATTGTAAACAAAAATTGGATCACACGTCATATCCACAACCCCTATCCACGGTTTCATTGTAGAATTTTTCTCTTCAAAAAAGGTATAAATCCTAGGTGACACTCAATTTTTTCTTCCACATTCACATCTACATTGTTGATGACCTTAACTCACTAGTTGAGTAGAAAAATAAGAAATTGATTGAAATTCTAATTTGAAAAAAAATATCACGTATTAAAAAATCTTAGATTTATGACCTAGGTAGTAAATTATCATTTTAAAAAATACGATAATTAATTTTCTCTTCAACTAATTAGCTTACGGGCATTAAGAATCTAAATCAAAATACGTCACGTACTCTAATCTGATTAATGATACAAGCGGGGGCACAAATCACTAAATCAGTAGTGTGGATATGGAGTTGCATAGATGCTAATGAGTCCAGATCTTCTGTATCACTTGTGTGTATCACTGGTGTATTATTTTTCATCTCAATTATTACATCCCAACTATTGCATCTTAACCAATGATTAAGATGAAAAATGATATATCAGTGATACACACAAGTGGTACAGGATATATGGACTCGATGCTAATAGGGAGCTGTTGTAACTTAAATTTAAATCTATTAAAACTTGGTAGAAGAGTTTTAATTGTAGTCCTATTCGGTTTGAGAATTAAATCTCACACAATGAAAATAAAATGAATATAAGAAGTGAGATTAGAAGTACTCAAATAACTTTACATAAAAATTGAGCTAAAAATTATTGAAATATTAATTTTATTTTCTAGTCATGGTAGGTAAAACTAATTCTACCTAGGCAACTGAAAAGCTTGGGCACCTATTATTTAATAAAAATGATTATTAAGTGGAAAATATGTGATTGATTATATTAAAAATCAGATAATAATTGAATTAAAATCGGATTGTTTGGGGATTGATAGCAAAGTCGTTTGACTTTTGGCAATAGCGTAGCGGCGTCCATGTCATACAAAGATTTGGATTACACTCTTAAGCTTGTATTGTGTTAGTCGGTTTCTTCCGAGTAAAGAATCTATTATTTTATTTTAGGATTTTTTATTTAAAAAATTAAGATATAAAATTATTATTTTATTATTAATAATGCGTTACTAAAAATATTATTTTAAAGTTTGATTTTCAAATGAATTTTTTTTAACCAAAACAAAAAGAGTATTATTTTTTTCTGGTTGTTTAAGCATGAAAGTATGAAACCATGTCATACAAAGATTTGTGCCTTGGGGGAAGGTCCCTCTGTTCCTAATTATTATCCCGTTTGAATTTTTTTTTTTTGTTCAAGTAGATTAAATTTTAAATGAAAATTTAAAGTATACATATTTTTTGTTTTGATCAAATTTCTCTAAATCCAAATTATTAAATCCTTATTATTATTGTTTTGTTCCTTCAAGTTTCTGTTGGAAAAATTGTGTTTTGTGAAAGAAATTGTGTAAATTTGAGACATAAATTTCTTTATGAGACATTTGTGTAATGACAATAGTAATTATGAAAATATGTTCTACTCTGTAAAAATATCGAAATTATATACTCCTTTCGTTTGTAACGTTATTGTAAAGAGTTATTCCATTCGTCCCTAAATTATCGTCCTCCTTTCCTTTTTCGTCCGTCTCAAAATAATTATCCAGTTTGAAACTTACCTTTTTAAAACATCACTTTTACCACTTTATCCTTACTTTTTCACTCTATTTTAATTATGGACCACATACAAATGAGCTTTAAAAGAAATTATACATTAAACCAATATTAATAATCAAGTCAATTGTTTTTTCTTAAACTATGCACCGGATCAACTAGGACGATAATTTAAGGATGGAGAGAGTATTAAACTCTTCTTTCGAGGTTATGTATAAATGTAGGCAAAACGCACCTTCGGACCATTGTACTTCCCCAAAACTTGCAATTAGGCCACTGAGACGTCAAAATTTTTGGGATGACCACTGTACTAGACTTATCTTACACGTTAACCCATTTTTTGACGGACGTTACCTTTTGACGTTATCTTCGAGTGAAATACCTTTTTTGCCCTCGCCTTCATTACTTAAACGTCATTTCTTTAGAGCTACAGATGCGCAGATCAAATCAATAGACCCAAACAAGCAATTTGAATGCTTAGATCAAACCAATAGAAACCAAATCTAAAACAAAAATCAAACCCAGATTTGAAGGGAGAAGGACGAAAATTCTCCAAAGCTTGTATGAAATTTGGATGCTCATTTGGGTTTGAGGCAAAAGCATTTGGCGGCTTTAATGAAGTTGAGATGAGAGAGATCTGACATTGGAAGATAAGCGGGATTTGTGAGAGGAAGGATTTGGCGAGGAATTTGAGTTTGCTATGTCGAAATCTTGGAGATGAAGATCGCATACAAGGGAGACAAAGATGGAACAGATCTGGGATGGAGGCGGCGGCGATAGGACACCGATGGCAGTTGGGGGTTATGGATGTATAAGGCAGAGCTTGAAAGATGACAATGGCGATGGAGATTCGATGGCGAAGAAGAAACACAAAGTCGCGGTGTCCCGAGAAAACCCGGATCGATACTTTTAAAGGCGAAACACAAAACCAATTCCTTTTTATTTGCATCTGAAGTACGTTTGTAGGGTTAAGTCCCAAAGTCACGCGTGATTTGGTTAAAGCCCCACTTCCCCATTGGAGTTTAATGTTTTTTTCAAAATCAAACGTAGTCAATCCATTTTGGTTCCCAAAACCATTTAATGAGGGAATTCAATAGAGCTGGGTTTTCCAAATGAGAATCAAATTCCTTGATTTAAATACCCGTTTGAATTCTTTTGAGGCACCTGATTCGCTCCCAAAAGATTATGCAATTTTCCCAACTGCCCAGATCAAACCATCCAATCCCCAAACAAGCAATTTGAATGCTTTCTTTGGAGCTACAGATGCACCATCGAAAATTTTTCTCTTAAAACCCAGATCTGGGTTAGTTGGTTTGAAGAAGACAGTGAAGATGATGTGGAAGAGGGTAAAATATAGGTATTTTACATATTTAACGGTTAAACTTAACGTCCATCCAAAAAATGGGTTAGCATGCAAGATAAGTCAGGTACAGTGGCCACTTTGAAAATTTTGACGTCTCAGTGGCCTAATTGCAAGTTTTGGGAAAGTACAGTGGCTCAAATGTGTGTTTTGCCTATAAATGTATTCTTCTGAAAATTTTAATGTCGGCCTTAGCCGTGACATATTATTATAGCAAAATAAACAATTGGGTCACCCAATTTTGCAACTTCTTACAATTCGATCATCGATTGTTTGAAAATGTTATTTGGATCACCGTGCTTTAGTTATGCTGCAACCGAGTTCATTTTTTTTATAGACGTTATATTTAACCATTAAGTTATATCAAATATCTATTTTATCCTTCTAAATACATTTTTTTGTAATATTAGAAATCCAAAGGGTTTAACTAAAAATTAATAATTAAATATAACATTTATAAAGAGAAAGGGTCAAAATATAATTAAAACGAAAACTAAACAAAGCTTGAAATGCCTTCAGCACCCCCCTCCCCCCGAACCCATCTTCGCCTTCTTTTTCTCCGGTGTCTTCCACGCCGAAATCCACGAGGATTGGTCTTGACCATGAAAAGCTTGATTCAGACAAGGTCTCCAGTCTTCCAATCAAGCCCAAATCTCGAGAACTTCCAACTCCGGCTTCGGTCGGTGAAATTCAATGATGCCTTTAAAGTCGTGTTCTCCTCCCTATTTTACCTCAACCACCTCAAATAACCCAGGATCACCTGCGGCCACCACCACCAAAATGCGGCTTGAGCACGTGCGTGAGGTTCAGGAAATGTGCCGCGCCCGCGCCTTGGATAGGGGTGCGCGTGCGTGCGGATGCGGGACACCTTGCTCTCGTTCCACCCTCCCTTGTTTAGGGAAGGCGAAATCAAAGTGCGAGAGGAGTCTTGTCTATATTAGCACGTTGGAATGTGCCTCGGTTGCCTTGAGTGAATTTTGTATCCAATATGGGAACTTATGGTTTTCCATGTCAAGTTATCCCTTATTTAGTGGATAACGAGGATATGGGAATGCATTATTCTTCCATTCCCATTCTCCCTTTATCTTTCGGGGAAAATAGAAGTGCAAGAAAGAATATTGCGGCGCCCCACTATGAATTTTATGAAAATAGCCTTATGGCCTATTTTGGATCACTATGAGTGCCTTGGATTTTCTACGTCAAGTTATCCATTATTTCGGGGATACCAAGACATAGAAATACATCACCTTTCCATTCCCATTCTCCTCATTTAGGGAGAAACGTGAAAGTGCAAAGAAAGATGTTCGAGGCCCCTTTGGATCAAAAATGTTTTAGAGTCGCCACCTTTATTTTAAGGCAAAAATAAAGGAAAACCGAAAAGAAAACCAAAGATTTTAGAAAGCGGGTTCGGAGGCTAAGTTACGAGTCGGGAAGGTGCTAGGCACCCAACTTCGCCCTTCGGTCTCAGCGTTTTTGGTGAAGTATGCTTATTGTCACATTTACTTAGCAAATAAATAAGGTCTTATTTTGACAAGGGAAAATTAAACGAGATACATTCGTGGCCACATTATTCTGGACTCGCATGTTGTCTCTTTCAATAATTACAGACACATTTAAGAATATTTGGCCATTATAACGGCTCTTTTAGTATTATTTCCTAACAAAATCCGGGCGGCATAGCTGCTTATATTTTGATATTGAACGGATCGGAAATAATACATTTACAAATAAAGACTTTATTGAATAAATAAAGTAAATAAATACAAACTTATCTAAAAACATTTTGCCATAATAACGGCTACATTTAGTACTATTTTCTTAATAAAATCCGGGCGACTGCTTATATATTTACATTAGGCGGATGGAAATAATACTATTACATAGAAATAAAAAACTTTAACAATAAAAGCTTACAAGCGGCGTAGGGGTGTGCTCGCTCGTCCCTCGGGAGAGAGAGTCTTTTTCAGTGCAGTGCAGTGCAGTTGAAGTTGTGTGTTGTGTGAATTTAGGCGGCGTAAGCGCTCACGAAAGTTACTTTTCGGCCTCGGGATCGGGCGGGGAAGCTGTTTATTTACGGTTGTTTGTTTGTTTAGGGAAAGGCTAAATTTTAGCGAGAATAACGACTCTGCAGCTATTTTGGCCTTTTAAATCGGAGCGAGCAAGCTGCTCTATCCACGATTTTGGGCCAGGAGAAAAAGGGTGGATACCTAGGCGGGGGCTAAGGAACACTTCTGGGTTGGATTTGTGTTTGGCGGAGGTTTGGCGGGGTTTCGAGGCTTTAGAAATTTATCTATCGGTGTTTATTTCTTCGGCGTAACGAGAGCAGAGAAATTTTACGCAGATGTGTTGAATGAAGGAGGCCGGACACCTATATTTATAGGAGGAGCTGGGACATCAAGGAATTTTGAGATTTCATCAAACGCATCGGAGGGTTGTACACGCGTTGGGCGAATTGCATTTTACGGCAAAACTTGAGTGAAAGTCTTTGTGTGAAGAAGGGTTTGGGCGCCACCTACTAGAGGTTTGGGCGCCACACCCAAACCCAGTAGGCTACACCCAAACCTCAAAGCGCCCCCTTTTTTGACACTTTAGTCCCTGCGATTTGTCCTTTTGTGCATCTGTTTTGTCCTTTTGCAATTTTGACCACGTAACTTGACATTTGTTAATGTTTTACGAGTTCTTGATATTTTATGTCATGTCACATACAGGAGTGCGAGTGGGGTGTCTGAGCCCCTCAGCGATGTAGTCTACGGGTAACCGCGACTTCTTGAGTAGGCGAACATCGTTGATAAGAATAGACTCTCCAATTTCGTTTCATTTCAAACAAAGGGAGAAATATCACGTTGGTAGCGATTATAATGCAGACAATTTATCGGACCTCCATATCTAGACATTTTTAGTCAGTTATAGCAGGTTATCGTAATTTTTAAGCAGATATGCAAATTAAATGCTCTGATGGTCGGACCTACTAATGTAGGCTGCCTACGTATCCCTTAATAAAAGGAATCAGACCAAACGTAGTTCGGCCTAAGCCGAAACAAACAACCTACGGGGATCAAGTGTTGTAATGCATACAAGTGCTATGCGGAAAGATAGTTGTAATATCCATTACAACCTAGTGAAAAAAGTGCATATCAAAATGCAATATCCATTGCATTGCGACACAAAACATAATATCCATTGCGTCGACACAAACAATGCAATATCCATTGCATTAACACGGAAAACAGATGCAATATCCATTGCATCGTGACACAAAGCAATATACATTGCGTCGACACGGAAAAGCAGATGCAATATCCATTGCATCGCCAAAAGCATAATATCCATTGCGTCGACCGCGAAACTAAATGCAATATCCATTGCATTAACACGGAAAATAGATGCAATATCCATTGCATCGCGACACAAAACGCAATATACATTGCGTCGACACGGAAGACAGATGCAATATCCATTGCATCGCGACACAAACGCAATATCCATTGCGTCGACACAAACAATGCAATATCCATTGCATTAACACGAAAAACGGATGCAATATCCATTGCATCGCGACACAAACGCAATATCCATTGCGTCGACACAAACTAAATGCAATATCCATTGCATTAACACGAAAATAGATGCAATATCCATTGCATCGTGACCTAAACATAATATCCATTGCGTCGACCGGAAAAGCGGATGCAATATCCATTGCATCATGCACAAAGCATAATATCCATTGCGTCGACACAAACTAAATGCAATATCCATTGCATTAACAGAAAATAGATGCAATATCCATTGCATCGTGACCTAAACGCATAATATCCATTGCGTCGACACGAAAACAGATGCAATATCCATTGCATCGCAACACAAAACGCAATATCCATTGCGTCGACACAAAACTAAATGCAATATCCATTGCATTAACACGGAAAAACGGATGCAATATCCATTGCATCGTGACACAAAGCATAATATCCATTGCGTCGAAACAAACAAAATGCAATATCCATTGCATCCAAAACGTAATCTTTTTTGAAAATGGGCTTTCCCAGTAGCGGGGAAAGCTTTTGAACTTTGAAAATTGGCTTTCCCAGCCGAGGAAAGTTTTGGAACTTTTGAAAATGGGCTTTCCCAGCCTGGGGAAAGCTTTGGAACTTTTTGAAAATGGGCTTTCCCGGCACGAGGGAAGCTTTTAACTTTTTTTTTTTTTTTTTTTTTTAGGAAAGGGCTTACTTTTGCAGAATTTTCGACTTTTACGCTTGCGTCGGTGACTTCTTTGGGGATATGAGCTTTCCTTTTTGTCACTTTTGATGATCTTTGTGGAGGATCTTTGGGAGGTGATCCTTTGGAGATCTTTGGCGAGATCATTCATAGGCGATGTGGCGAAGACGATAAGATCGAGTAGAAAGATGCAAGCAAAAGATACAAGCATGCGAATGTAATTTTTCTTTTTCTTAGAGAAAGGACTTTTGAATGTGCATGTGTCATCATTTCTTAAACATTGTTAAAGACGAGGATAAGGCAATGTGATGGAAATGCAATATGAGAGCTTGAGATGTGACTTTTAGTTGGCTTTGGAGGGTTAGGTGTACGGGAGTTGATGGTGATATTTGAGATGAAGGTGAAGGAAGTTTCGGGTTGCTCTTTTTTTTTTCGGTCTTTTGACTAGTGCATCATTCAAGAAAGGAATTCAATCAGAAAATTAGTAAATCCTACTAATCGATGCCTCAGAGGGGCCACTTCTTTTTTCTTTGCTTTGCTTTTTTTTTTTGTTTTTTTTTGTTGTTGTTGTTTTTTTTGTTGTTGTGCTCTAACTTTTGCCTAGGCCGCCCTTTCGGGTTTTCAACCTAGCGAGCTTTTACCTTATAGGGAGCCAGTCTTTCAATGCATGTGAAGATAAGCCGCTTGTTTTCGAAGGATCATGCCTTTGTAGTTTCTTCGTTTCTTGAGCGAAATGGAAATAGCCATTATACGGAGAGGATGAGTCTTTATGTATCCCATGAGTTTGGCGGGGAGAAGCCCGAGGGTGAATTTGATCAACCAAATTTTGCATGACGGGAATTTTCCAAGAGAAATTAACTAGGGATAGCCCCATACAAACTTGATTTGGAGAGACTTTTGTGGGAGATAGAAATGAGTATGCTCAGAGAAAGAGGATGACTCTAATGGACAAAAAGAAGAGTCATGATCCAGAGTTTATTGCCAAGTATCATGAGTTTCATGGACCCTACTTAACATTTATCTTTTGATAATTTCATGTGTCTTTAGCAAGGAGTTACGTCACGGATCCGGATCACGTTACAAGCGATTGAAAGCGAGCTATAGGTTGCAACTAGGTTTGGGTGTAGTGTTTAAGTGTTTGGGATGGATTAGTTTTAGGGTTGAGGATTTGGTTGGCCTCGATTCAAATGTATTTTGGTACGTGGATTTGTGTGTAATTTTTTTTGAAAGGCGGTCGAAGGGACCATTGGTACTTTTAGGGGTACGTGGGTTTGGATAGAAAGTTGGTTTTGGACACGGTTGTGGATATGGTTGGGAGGTCGGCTTTTGGCTTTGGTTGTGGGGTATGGGGTGGTCCAAGAGTGATTGATATTTTTCTTTTGTTGCAAGAGAGAGATTTGGAGAAAATTGCTCGGAGATGGTCTCTTTTTTCTCTTTTTTTTCTTCTTTTTTTTTTTGTGAGAGAGAATTTTGAAAATCTCTCGAGAGGCTTTTTTTTCTTTTTTTTCTTTTTTTTTGTTGACCTTTCGAACAATTTGGGAGATGCTTGAAGAGATATATGTCTTCTTTCACGGGATAAGAAGGTTGTTACTCGGTGGATGTATATATAAGGGTGAAACGACCCGGTTTGGGAAGTTGGATCTTAGGGATGGTTAGACTTTGGTGTATGGTGGATTTGTTCAGGTATTTGGAAGAGGTTTGGTGTATGGTTGGAAGCCCCTAGTGTGCCTTTAATAGCTTCGATCATGATAGTGAAGATGACATTTCACGAAAGCAGGAAGAAGTTGCTTTTATCGAACAAATTTTTTAATGGTTTGTGGGCCCATATTTTGAGTGAAACTCATTATC
>JABEVN020000595.1:0-29707 GCA_013146195.2 Codonopsis lanceolata | reverse complement strand
ATTAAGAACAATGGCTTTTTTCTTTCTTTTGTTTTGTGTCCACCCTTTATTTTTCTTTTCTTTTCTTTTTTTTTTCATTGCTTTCAAAGGGCTCTTTTCTTTCTTTTCATTTTTTTTTTTTCACCACCATTCAAAGAACAATTATCAAATCCCCAACATCAACATTAATAAGAACACAACCTTCATGAAACATACACTTCCCAACAAGATTACAAAAATAAATTAAATCATTTCAAATCATGCTCTCTTGAAGGGTAATAGCTAAAGTGTATAGGTTCATGGGATAGGATAATGCGGGTGTAAGAAATGAAGTCGAATGGAGGTGATTGTGTGCTCTAGGCACACGCCATTCTTTATATGAGCTCAACGGGGACACTAAGGATTTTGTGAAATAAATTGGTAGGATAGAGAAAGGCACAAACGGTACAAAGATGGCCTATATCATACCCTTGTCATACACACATGCCCAACCAAGCTTTTCAATCAACATATAACTCTCGGTATTTAGACTCACAATATGGTACTTAGCATGCACAACCATCACTAAAGCAAAGCATAAAAATATTTCCAACAAATACTTGGGCAATATTTATTATGAATGAGGTGATGCTACCACATGAATCACAAACATATCCTCAACTATGCATATAGTAATCTCAAAATTGACTCCAAGAAAATAATGCAAGCAAAACTCAAAGAGCACCAAAAAATGGAGAGACGATTGATCAAAGCATAAATAATTTGGGGCGTATAAAACACAAGATTTTCAGAATTTTCAAAGTTCGCTAACCCAACCATACTCCCTAAATTTAAATAAAAGGAGAAGGAAAGGAAGAAAACTCCTCAAAGTTGATTTCTTGAAGTCCACCGAAAAGATCCACTCCAAGAATCTCATCAGTAACCTCTACAAAAGTTTAACCCCTACATCAAATCAAGCTCAAAAGAAAAATAGTAGAAATGCAATTATCGAATAAAAAGAAAAGAAAATATTTTTGTGTGGGGACACTATTTACACCTCCCTACAAACCCACAAACTCGGGAGGGCTTCGAAAAAGCGACTCAATATACAAAACATATAAATACAAAAGCAAGTAAACTAATTAAAAAAAACATGCTCAAAATACAATCAACTTCGCTTGGTATCGATATTAGCATATAGGAGCAAAAATTAAATCATTCTGCAACGGCGCCTAAAACTTGATGTGCGCAAAACGCAACTCGCAAGAATACCCGCCGTATCAAGTAATAAAGTGTACATAAGTACGAAGTTATCGATCCCACGTGGAATGCGCGCGTAATTTCACTCCAACTAAGTACCAAAATTATGCTAACTAATTATATTTGAGCTAAAAATAAATTGAATTAAAATCTAAAAAATATAAACAACCTAAGAAAGCAATTAAATCTAAACTATCACGGAGGTGGTTTGGCAACAACAAATCAAGATAGAAATATAGGAATGCATTATTTCTAGTCTAGCCGGTGTTTAATTTAACTTCTTCGCTTTTTCTTTAACTCAAGTCTTGGTAGTCCAAGCACTATTATATTCGCTACTGCCTCGCAACGTATAGCAAATCTAGCTACAACTCCTAGCTACTCTCGCTTCTTATAACATAGAGAAAATAGTCGCCAGTCAAACAAACACCCAATGACTATCTACGCACGATCTCCTCTCGGTCTCACGTAACGCAAACAATTATTGTGATTTTCGGAATTAATAGGACGGGCCTCGTGATCTTATCCTATAATTCTAATGATCATCTAATGGTTCTACGCCATTAAAAGCATGAAGATCACACATAATAACCAAACGCATGGGTAATACTCGCAAAAAGAAATTTTCAATTTTTCTACAAGTCATGTTGGTAGCCGAGACAAACAAATTGGTTAACTACTGCCTCTGATCTTATAGTCAACCCTAACCTCCCCCGACTAATGGCTAAGGTGGTTCGATCGCGTGTCAAACCTAGTCTCATTTTGGCTATCGGTGTGTCACAAAACACCAACTATTAAATTGATTGGTCCGAAATAAATAGGTAGCTCTCATGATCCTAAATATTTCTAAAATCATTTAATTAGTGATCAATTAATTAAAGGCATTAAGTGCACAAAATAATAACCAACATGAATGTACTAAATAAAGAGATAAATTAAATTAAAACACTACATTTAACAGAAAAATAATTGCATTTATAATAATTTAAGCATAAACCAATTTCAATTTACAAAATTAATCAACCCAAGAAATTATACAACTATCAAAAATAGGATAGGAAGAATTAAACCGAGAAAGTTCGTCCTGGTTGAAATCAATTGTAAATGCTTCGTTGGCACTTGAAATGATGCTCAAAACCTTCATTAATGGACAATCAATGGAAGAAATGGAAGAAATTTGAGGGAAATGGAGGTGGTCCCCCATTTGGGGAGCAAATTGCCCCAAATGGGGAACTTATTTCAAAATGAAGGCCTACTGGGAGTATATTAGGCGTGAGGACCAGAAGGCCTTTAGGGGCATTTTCTAAGCAGGAGAAAATAGGGGCAAAAAGGAAGAAAAATCCGGGCCGATGGGCAAGGCTGGGTCGCGAGGGGCGGCCGAACTGGGGAGGAGGCAGCGGGTTGATCCGTGAGATGGGTTGAGAAATGAGAGATGAAATGGGCCGGAAAGTGGGTGGTGATGGGTTGGAGGAATGGATGGACACGGGCAACCCGGATCCGGATGATGTTCGCGGTCGGCGCTGGAGGTGACGAGAGTGGCACCGGCTGGCCGTGAACGCAACGCCACGGACTTCTCGGCAATTGCGGCGGCCTCCCCGAACCTCTATTAATTGCTCCGTGCCTGAGTCTTCTCGAGCTTAGCTACCGCCTACTTCAGGGTTTTCATTTAAGTCCTCTGTTAGTTCTAGCCACCACCGTTAGCCTCCCTCAGCCTCGATTTTGCCTTGGATCACTTAGCGGACTTAACGTACTTCACCAATTAATTTCCAAATAAACTTTTAAGCTCGGAATTGTCTCGAACTTCGTGCTAAACACCGTATAAAGCTCGATTATGCTTGAAAACCTATATTAAGCACAAAAACACAAATAATAATATTTCCAAAGCATAATTAACTCAAAAATAACACAAAATAACAGAAAATTCCCGGGAAAATTAGTGGAAATCTTGCGCTCATCAGCTAACAAGCTCAAGACAGGAAGGTAAAGCCATAATGGCGTCTGAGGATACGTAATAAAAACTAAAACTGCGGAAGCAAAACCATAATGAAACCCGAGCTATCAAGCTCTTAAATAAAAACAACCAAAGAGATAGTAAATCTCTCGGCCCAAAAATTCGGACAGCGTGGACGCAACATTAGACACGCACAACAAACCATCGGCAACCAAGGCCTAACTACCAAAATCCAACCCGATATACAACACTCAACGGCTATAACTCTGGGAGGAACAATTCAACTAAAGCAATATAATTAATGCTAAACCACCAACCAAATCTCGACTAAAAGCTATCTGGGAGGTAGGAACAACAATAATACCCAAAACTAGAATAAACGAGCCACACATGCTCGAAACGACAACGGAAATAATCTCTAAGGATACAAAGGCTCGGCAATACAACCGGCTCCCAAATACACAACCATAATATAACACTACAATCTACCCAAGTAAAGTCTACATAACTTTACATTCGAGCCTCACAATAAATACAACATAATAATAAATAACTCCAAGCTTTTGACTTGGAAGACCACTGCTAAAAGTCGTTATCCGGCAAGCATTGCCACAACTAACGGGATCACTTGCACACACTAGGGAAAACAATCACACGGAGTGAGTCATAATGACCCGAGAAGTTTCTAAATGCAACATGAGGCATATTATGACATGGCATGGCATAAATGCATAAACATATAAAATCATGGTATCATGCTAGTATACCATCATGAAACATGTACTTAATTTTTAAAGCACATAAACTCACATAAACCACGTAGCATCTTATTTTTCATATAAATGCTCATAAATAATCATGCGTAACAGTAAACGTAATCGAACCGTTACAATCAAATCCGGGTTCAAAACCCAACCAACTTACCATGAGATCAAACCTCAAACCATGATCCGGGCTCAATTCCCAATCAATAATACCCTGGGGTTTCCTCCCCAAATAATCTCAACTCATCAGTTTCCCTTAATGAGTACTCGTTACATTCATCCAACCTAGGATGAGAAATGAGAGCTCGATGTCAGGCTAGATGACATAACTCGAGATCACATCCCACTACTGGCCAAATAGTGAGGAGAAAAAGGACCAAATGCAACGATTCGTAGCGATTGTTCCCAAAGGCTATGAATCGTCCCATTGCCGACACAACAACCAAAACTTGCCAGCTGGACTTTAAACCAAACGTTCAAGTAGATATTTACTTGTCTAAACCAATGAGACCTAGTTCATAATTATCGGACTCATTAAACCATGTAGGACATAATGCTCTACAACAATCTCATAAACCATGCACATAATTGCACATAAACAAATAGGGCATAATGCTCCACAAAATATCATGAACAACGCATATATTTGCATATAACCATTGTGTTCAACTAACTTACAAGTTTAGTTTAAAAACAACATATTGAGGTATTCCTCATTCCTCAAGTCATCAACGCAGTCAAGTATAGCTTACAAGCTTAATAAAATATAATGTGAGGTCTTCTATAATCCTCAACTCAAACCAAACCAAGACTACTACGCTAGTCTCAAAATATCCACAATTCAAGACTTATTATTTAGTCTTTATTTTAAGTACACCGGACTCAATCATAGTCCTAATCGTCATACATGATCGATAACACCAACACCATACCTAAAACATCACGACTACTCCGTAGTCACTTCGCACAAGTGTTTTCATATATACGCGTAACAAAAATCGAGAAGAGGATTCTCTCTTAATCTTCTCTTAAATATTCTCATGTCCATCCGTGGGTCTCTATATTGTCCCATGCTCTAACAAGCATGCTCAAGATATATTTCTAATAAATCTTCATACCATGAATGTCTCTATTGGACACCAACCAAAGACCCGGCGTGCACAAACACAACCCAAGCAAACCCAAACATTGTAGGGTTTCAACCCAAGGCTCTTTATCATTTTATTGGCCTTATTACGACTCCGTTGAGTCTTACTAACACATTTCATTCTTTATGTGTTTTATAAATTCACACCGTAATAATTTCTTAAGGTTTACAACCAAATCTCAATAGTCATTCGGGCTTAATTCCCAAGACTAAAAACCCACAAAACACATTACAATCACCAACCATTTAAAGTTTGGAAGTTATGTTCTTCACTCCATTAACTAGACGAAATCCAATCATCGTAGGATTTCAACCCAAGTTCAATTAGCACATAATCAAACTTATAATGACTCTGTTGAGTCTTATCTACCCTTTTTAAAATTTTAGGTCATAGAAGTCATGGGTCTCAATTCTCCCTATATTCATAACTATCAACAATAGCCATCATCCCGGGTTTGTTTAACTCACATAAACCCGACAAAACCTTCACTAATATAACATAGAATAAATTCATCATTTTGAGCACAATTTCATTTAGCTCACCCTACCAATCATAACTCTCAATTCATGATTAAATCATACAACCCGGTTTAATACACTCTATTAAGCATACAAAACATAGTAATCAAGCTCACATTAATAATTTTGCAAGCTAAACCAAATTTGGGCAAAACACCCTCCAAGTATCTCAACCAAACCAACATCAAAACTCATGGATAATCAACATACCCAAGTTCAATAAACTAGTTAGAACATGAATTTCACATATATCATGGTCTCACATAGGTCAATCAAGTTCTATCATCAATTTGTAAACCTAGGGTTCATGCATCTTCTACAAACCCTAACAATGGCTTCCATTGACCTCACATAGCACAATTGATTGTTTCCCTAGGGTCAATGGAGCCCAAAAGAAGGAGGAAGAGGGTAGAAACTTACCAAAACGCAGCTCCTACAAACTGCCATACCCGAAATCAAAGAGATGAAGCTGATTTCTTCAACCTTCACTTAACTATCTCGGTGTAGCTTGGGGAAGGAAGAACCCTAGCCGTGGTCTCCCATGATCGCACCCTTCACGAGCCCTAGAAGTCGTCTCTCCCAGCTCCCTCACGTTTTTGCTGAGTGTTCGCAGAAGACGGGTAGAGGAGAAGTCGATTGATGGCCGAACAAATGAAGGAAGAATGCGGCTGTTTTCCTTTTTATATGGGGGATTAATTCCCCTTAATCACCACTAATCAATCCCTAATCTCACTAATAATGATTAGGATTAGTTTTAAGTTAATAAGGTAGGATTAGGCTTAATTTAAATTGGGTTTAATTGGCTGAATTTCGGACAGCGCACAAAACAGAACAAAATCCCGTAATGCTGTCCCAGGGACCCTTGCGGTCGCATCACCCTTGCATGATGCGAGCGCATCATGCTGTTTCTCAGCATTCCACTTTTTCTTGTTTCCTTGCTCGGTTTCGGTCGTTCCCGCATGCATCCTCGAGCCTTAAAGCTTCGAAATGGCTCACAATTGAACCTTTAAAGTCCTCAAACATTAAACTAATCAATCCAAGTCTCAAACCAATTTTAAATTAGGTCTAGACTCCCAAAAACAACGCCCGAAACAACCCGGGGCAAAACCGGCGCAAGACGTAACAACTTACTATCGAAACGTCGAATGAAACCACAAACCGACGGGTAATAACCCATAATTATAAGCACCTATAAGGGCTACAAAATAGGCCTGAATGCCTCTCAAATGATAAACAACAGATAGGAGAAATAAGCTCCCGAAAGACGAGACGTTCGCCCGGCTCAATCTCAAGCTACGCGATAAGGAGAATTGCTATTCTCGAGGCGTTAAAACTTCACGAGACTTATGGAATACATCCAATTAGAAGTCTAACATGTCTAAACATGTTATTTAATCATCATATAAAGATCTAGGACCAAATCGAGGTCCAGAACACAAAACCCGAATAAACTCTCAATCGCGTCGCATTTCGACTATCGTCGGGTTACGACTTTTGACTTTAACAAGTCAACCATTATATGACATTTCTTAATAGTGTTTTAGTCTTAATGTGATCTCTCATGCACATTTCGACTCTCTCACAAACCAAACGAGCAATCAACGAAAGAGGAAATGCGAGCTTTGCACGCAATTCAGGCTAACCGGGAATCGGGATCTTACAGATGCAATATTGCATGACTTTGAGAAAGACATTAATTTAGAATGAAATATTCATTGTCAATTAAACGAACACTAATTTATCTTTTTCTAAACACATTGTACCTTTTGACCGGTGGGTGAAAAGGCTGAGGTTGTTGCTTTATTGGGGTTTACTCGAAGTTTCGACCACAAACGTAGGAGGTATGATGTATATGTTGTTTGGTTTCTGGTATCTTGTGGGGTTTTTTAGTGAAGAAATTTAATTGGAGTCTCATGTTTCTTTTCTTGACTTGATAACAAAGTATCATGGTTTTTCGACAAGAAAGTAAGGAAGGATTCAAAAACCGAGCCCATAGGACGAGATAACACGGCGGCCAATTAGCAAGATCTGATGGACTTAGAGAAACCGGCGCAATGCCAAAGCGAAACAAAGAGTTCAACCTTGTAAGCGAGGTTCCCAACCTTTGGTATTCTGGGCAGACCGGTAGACAACTAGTCTGGCATCAACAGGAAGGTAAGGGTAAAGTGTATCCGAAATAAATCTAACCGGCTCGCAGAAATCACGAGGGACCATGAAGTAGTGTATCAATTCTGCAATAGGTTATTTGTGATATTCTTAGCTTCAGACGAGGGTTAAGCATAATAAGTGATCCTATCAACCAATTCTAGGAAGTCCTTGCCCAATAAGGCCGAGGCAGAACTTTCTCGGTTGATAGAGTATATGTTTCCAAAATGCCTTCTCTTTATACTTAGTCCAAGAATAACATATCTTATCTTGCTTGTAACGAGACTCAGATTTTCAAAGATTTCCCAACCGGAGCATCCTTCGTTATGACCAACAATTTAAGGCTCAGGGAACAAGAAATAGGAGACTGCATGGTCAAGATTCATGAGTTTAGTGGGAAAAGCCCCAGGGTGACTCAATCAACAAATTCTTCAAGATGGGATAGAAAACCCCTAGCATACTTAATCGATACGTTTTTATGGATATGAATGGAGAATAACCCCAGAAGTGGATGGAGGGAAAGCCCATACGTGGACTTTTCGATTCTCTTCTCTTTTCTTTTTTTCTTTTTTTTTTTTTTGAAAAGAAAAACAAAGGCACAGGATATGAGGATGACTCTAATGAACAAGAGAGTTGGAATTCAGAGTTCACCTTATTGCTGAGTATCACCGGGTTTGGTGGTTTATGGACCCTACTTGGTAATTATCTTTTGATGTGTTTTGTGTGTTTTAGGAAGGAGTTCCATCTTTGACTCAGATCATGTTATAACCGATTGAAGCAGAGCTGTTGATCGCGACTGGTTCAATGTGTACTGTTTAAGTTTTTTTTAGGGATGGATTGGTCTTGAGGTTTTTGATTGTCCTCTGGTTAGAAGGTCTCTTTATGGAATTGGTTTCTATAGAAAAGGCAATCAACAATTGATCGTTGATTGGCTTTTTAGGTTGTGGGTTCTAGATGAACAATTGGTTTTCAATTTTTGAATATGGTGGGCCTTTTGGCTTTGACCTTGGGGTATGACTTTGGCTTTGGGTATGGCTATTTGTTTTTGATCCACACCTAAAGAAGTGCATATGTGTTGATTTCCCCTGAGAAACCCCAAATTAGTTTGTGTAAGGGAGAGATGGACAAATGATGGACTTTTCTCCAGAGATATTTTTTTCGGAGCATTATAATAGACGTTGAGGAATGTCCTCTCTCCTTTTGGGGCAAAGAATAATCACCCTTGGTGGATAAAAAGGCAAAACAACTCCAGTTTTGGAAAGTTGGATCATGTGGATAGTTGTTTGGCTGGGGATATTAGAAGGTCTTAGTTTCGGTAGGGATTTTGGCATATGGTGGACTTAAAAAAGGGTTTCAGGTTTCAGGAGGGGTTTTGGTGTATGGTGGGAAGCCCCAGCATGTTACTAACAGCTCGGCCGCAATGGGTCGAAGGTGATTCCGATCAGGACGACTTGTCTGCTTTGGATTTCATGTGTTCATAATAGTTTGCGGGTCCATATCTTCTGGATGACTCATTATCAACTCGTGTAGATTTAGGTGTTTTTAAGTGAGTCAATTTATCATCCTTAGAAGAAAACATGTCTAGGGATACTCAGAAATAGGTGACCTGAAAAAGAAAAAGATATATATAGAAAATCTACGAAAACTGACGCTGAGTTGATTTCACAACAAGTAAAAAGGTTGCTTCCTGAAGATTTTATTTGGTAGAAGGAGGTTCAAAGGTAAAAGGGTTTTTTTGAAGGTGTATACAAAAGGTATTCTAGGGTTCTATAAGTCTCAAAGGCTTTCCCTTGTCCTTCCCTGAGTGACCAATAACTTCTTGTACTAAAGTTCTGCCTTATTCAAATTCTTTCTCCGGCAAGGCTCAACCACTGTTCAGTATGTTACTTTATGGCATAAACTCTTTCTCTCTAAAGATGGAGGGATGACTATATAGAGCAAAGGAGCATCATTTTTCTCAAACTAGTCTGGTGGGCTGACGTCTTCATCAAATTTGATCATGTTAATTTATGGATGCGGCATTAAAAACAAATATATCCATGTCTACATTATTTACGGACTTGCAGCCGCCCCCTTCCAATAATTTACAAATCCATTTAAAAATATTTGGCCATAATAATAGTTTTTTTTAATGCTATTTTCTAAATTTATCTGGGCAGCATAACAGCTTATATTTTTACATTGGGCCGGATGGAAAATAACTTTTTTATAAATAAACCCTTAAAGGCTCACCTTTAAGAGCGATGGTGTGCTCGATGTCCTTCTGGGAGAGAGAGTCTTTTTGCTGATGCTGCTGCGGTTCGGGCAGGGTGACTGCTTCCGAAAGTTGCTTCTGGGCATCGTCAAACGGGCGGAGCAACTGCTTGCGCTTTTGCTGCTGCTTGCTTGCTGCTGGCGAAAATCGGGCAGAGCAACTACTCTTTTTGAGATTTTTGGAGGAAATTTGGCAGAGCTTCAAGGCTTTATAGGAGGGGGAAATCAATATTCTCACGATCGCTCACTGCGTAAAACAAAGGCACAACGTTTTCACTCACTGTGTGTCTCGTGTGTGAGAGTCTATCTGAATTCCCGAAGCCGGGGCCTTCTATTTATAGGCCGAAGGAGGGACACCACTGGGATTTCTGATATTCATCTTGTGCTTCATCAGCTTGTACCACGTGCTTGAAGGCTTGTGCTAATTCTCAAATCATAATGCACTGGTGAGGATGCTGGTGCTGAACCCTAAGGTCTAGGGCGCCGCGCCTGTCTTGCTTGGTGGCAGCGTCAGCCACCAAGTTTTACCTCCTTTTTGGAGACTCTGGCCCCTGCATTTCACTGTTTTACGCATCCTGCTTTGTCTTTTGCATTTTTAAACCCTGTAACTTGACATTTGTTAAGTTTTAACAGGTCTTGATAACGCATGTCAATGTTACGTACCAGGGGTACGAAATTAGAGTGTCTACACCATGGCACATTACTGTACTTTTCAGTCGGGATTCTTTCAACAACGTTGACTTCTTCCGTAGATGCCTTCTCTGATTCAGAATAGCATTATGACTTTGGAGGTGTATCATTTTTTAGGAACGCTGTGCGTATTTCTTCATCAATGCGGATTCCTATTTCCACGATGGCATTGAAATCGCCGTAGGGAAGATACCTCATGCGCTCAAGATAAATTGGATGGAGGCTTTTTATAAATAACCGGGCCGATTCAAATGGATCGGGTCTGTCCAGTGTTTGGGCTATTTTCCTCTTCCATCTGACTACAAACTCTGCAAAGGTTTCTTTTTCCTTTTTGGTGCATGCCTCAAGTTCCCTTTTATTCTCAAAGCTACTGTTGTCTTTATATCTCTTTTAGAATTCCTCACCTATTTGATCCCAAGTAGCGACCGTACTGTTATCTGCTAACATGAGCAATGTTAGCAGCCCCTACCAAGGTCAGATGGAAGATAGAGGCCATTACCTCAAAGCTAACTCCTCTTGATTGCATTGAGGTGGAGTAAGACTTCAGGAGAGAGATAGGGCATCCAGTCCCATCAAACTTCTCTATGTCAGGCATTTTGAATTTGTATTATAAGATGGCTGATCGGGTTGCAGTGCCAATGATTGTGTAGAGAATTCCCCTTCATTCAAGACCTTGAGCATCATTCTCTTAAGGTTCTCCATACCTGCCTCTATTTTTGTGGGAAGTGGTGTTGGGTTTTGGTATATATTTGAGGGATTGGTGGCAACTGGGTTCATTGTTGGGATTGGTTGAGGCATTTGGTAAGGATTTTGAGGAGGTGGGATATTTGCAGTTTCGGGCTGACGACCAGGATAATTGATTATTGTTGATTCTTATGTTAAATTTATATCTGATCAGTACATTACATTAGTTTTATACTTCAGTGGCTAATCGGGCTGCGTATCGATTAGCGTGGCAACTGTGTATAGAACTTTGCCTTGTATAGTTTTGTAGGACTTTTCAAAGTTCATGAAGACCCCTTCTCACCTTCACCCAAGACCCTGCTCAAAGCTTAAGATCGGTAGACCTCGTGTCCAGCTGATCTGCTTCTACGTGTCCTCTCCAGTAAAAAGCTAACTGGATTAATTCAAACTTATTCCTATATATTATTTGAATTAATCCAAGTCATTCCCTGACATGTCAAGCCGCCGAAAGCAACTTTCCAAGGTGAAGACTTTTCGTCCGAATAAAGGAAAGCGTAAAAGCGCATTATCCCCTACTTTTCTCGCTACATCTCTCGACCGACACCAAATCGCCCACCTTTTGAAGATCTCGAAATGATTATCTCGCTCTAGATAATCGAAGACGAAAATCCTTGGATCGACCCCATGCATTTAATGCATTTATGAATAAATGAAGTCTTCGCCCTTCCAAATGCATTCTTTTGAAATGCACCTGCTTTAAATACTGCCATTGAAGACTGGATGTGACGACCCGACCCGGATCCCAAGACGAAATCCCAAGGTCGTGCCGCCGGGAAACAAATAACAAGAAACAAGTAGCAAATAATGGGTAGGGCCATAACGCCGATACGCCAACAACTCAAAACATAGGCGGAAGCGAAATAAAATAAAACAGTGGCGCCCGAGCTAACAAGCTCAAACTAAAAACAACCAAAGAGATAATTAATCTCTCGGTCCAAAAATTCGATTCGCGTGCCGCAACATTAGGCACGTAGGACAAATCTCCCTGTCATGCAATTCAAATATATAGCATAATATAAACCAAGTCATCGGCGAAGCTACAGCCGGAACCCAACATTACACTAAGTCTAAGACTCTAGTCTAACAACTCAACGGCTACAAACATGCCGGAGAACAAGCATAATACTTTAACTAGCAATGTAACATGCTAAACATATTCACCAATTTTACCAAGCGCGACTAACACAAGTCGGCTACCAATAATACATGTACCAACAACAATATAGCATATGGAATCATAACCATAAATATACACCAAGCACGACTACTACTTGTCGGCTACCAAAAGTATAGACTAAACAACAATTATAAATATCACAATTCACATTTAGGTTTGCTACCCAACATGAAGTTTACATAACTTCATCTTTCCCAACGACCTCACCAAAAGCAAATAAACTATCCAAGTAGCAACCTTGCCAAAAATAATACTTCGTCAACGCAATCTTCTTGATTTACTTGATCCACGCCGGCTCGGATCTAGGGAAAACAACCAACAAATAAAAGTAAGTCACAAAGACTTAGTAAGTTACTAACCGTAACTTCCTATCATGGCATAATGCTCAATCATAAATTACATCATGCTATCGTCATGAAATAACCTTATATAAAATCATGTTATGGCATCCATGCTCAACATTAATAAAACATGTTATCATTGTAGTATAACATCTCACTAAAATCCATGTCAAAGCATTTTATGCTTAACGATCGTAATTCTTGTTATTGGTATAACATAGCCTTCCAATAATTTACATGTCAAGGCATATAAGCTTAACGACATAATTCATGCTTCTGGCATAATACCACATTCGAATAATATTCATGTTAAAGCCTACTAGCTTAACACAGTAATTCATGTTATTGTTATAACACAGCCTTCCCATAATATTCATGTCAAGGCATATAAACTTAACAACAATGATCCATGCTTTTGGCTTAATGCATCATTCAAATGATTTTCATGTTTAAGCATTCATGCTTAACAACCTTAAACAACATGTTATCTATAAAGTATAACATTTATAAAACCGAAACAACCATCATATCATATCCAAATCACCAAGCACATTATTCACATAAGCACTTGTGAAACAATTCATATAAACGGGATATGATACCATTACCAATTCTTCCGCGCGTGTCGCTCCTGCAAAAACACGTGCAAAACCTTTATGTGCCCTCGATATCCCTCTAGATATCGACGTCCCGAGACAGCCTCCGCCGAGTTCCATAGTTATCAAAGTCATGTGTATTACTACAACTAAGATAAACTACTTCCCCACCGTGGCCATCGATGGAGGGGTGTGTAACCCGGACGGCGATCCATCGCGATCACGAATCTCACAATTCGTGAAGACGATGTATCGTCCCACCAAAACTCAACAAACCGACGCCAGCTGGACTCAAAAGCCAAGCACAAGTAATATATACTCATATGCTCAAAACAAGTAGGTAAACACTCTACCATCAAACTAGTCATGCATTTCATCCACAACTAGCATAAACATCACAACCGAGAATCATATAAGTTCTCATAATCAAGTGTGCTTCACACACTTCAAAACTTCTTGGAGGCTCGACCTCCATGAATTCTACCCAAAATTCCGTAGGACTTAAGATTATAGTTCCTAGGATTCATAATAACCCAAAGGTTGACTCCGTTGAGTCCAATCTAAACTTTTCGAAAATTCAAGGAATAGAAGCATGGGCTTCAACATCCCCCTATGTTCATAACTATCGCCAAAACCATAAACCCGATGTTCAATAAAATCATATAAACCCAAAAAAAACTAATTAACAATGCAACTTAGAATAAATTAGCCATCTTGTGCATAATTTCATCCAAGTCATCATACCAATCATAACCTTCAAATCATGATTAAAATTTACAACATGGTTTAATATACTCTATTAAGCATATAAAACATATTATTCAAGCTCACGTCAATAGATTGCAAGTTAAACCAAAATTATGGCAAGGCACCCTCCAAGTATCTCAATCAAACCAACATCAATACTCATGGAAAATCGACATAACCGAATTCAATAGACTCCACTAAACATGTATAACACAATAATTAGGCTTACCATCATGTTTAACAAGCCAAACACAATTTGGGGAAAATCCCCTTCCAAGTATCTTTGTCATTCAAGCTCAATACATATGAACAATTCATATAGCAAAGTTTAATAGACTAATTGGCATATGAATTTCATAAAAATCAAGTCTCACATAGGTTCACCCATCTCTAACAATAATTTGAAACCTAGGGTTCATGAGTTTCTACAAACCCTAACAATGGCATCCATTGACCTCACATAGCATAAATGGTTGTTTCCCTAGGGTCAATGGAGCCCAAAAGAAAAGGAAGAGAGGTAGAAACTTACTTGTGTTCAGCCCCCTTCTAGGTTGAATCCCGAAATCCTTTATGGTGGGTGTTGTTCTTTTCAATCCCTTCTTCAAAACTATGGAGTACCTTGAAAAATGAAGCTCCCAAGCTATGGCCTTCAAGATGGAACCCTCAAGAACCCTAGAATTTGACCTCTCAAGCTCTCAAATGTGCCTCCCACGTTTTTTGAGGAGTGAAGGCAGAAACACAAAGGCTGGGGCTGAAATCTGTGGCTGATAAGAACTAGAGAGTAAGTTGGGTTTAGATTTAAGTGGGTGGATTAATTCCCCTAATTAATCCACTAATCAACCCCTAAAACCTCTAATAGATGTTTAGGACAAGCCTTAGGCTAAGTAGAAGGGTTTAGGTTAAGTTTAAATTGGGTTTGGTTGGGTACAAGTCGGACAAGGCAGAAAAATTGCAAAATCCTGCATCCGCCTGGGACCCTTGCGTCGCATGGGCATGTGGTAATGCGAGCGCATCACCCAGCTTTCAGCATTCCAAGGTCTTTTGCTCCCTTGCTCGATCCCGGACTCTCCCGCATGCATTCTCGAGTCCTTCCAAGCCAAAAAGTGTCTACAAATCAACCTTAATGACCTCCAAACAATAACCAAAACAATCAAGCCTCTAACCTCATTCAAACATGGCCAAGAACTCAGGTAAAACACGCCCGAACGACAACCGAAAAAGTCGAACGGAGAAGGGTTAACGCTAGAATCAAACTAGCAACCAAACCGACGATGCAACAAGCATCTAACCAACATCCAAGGCATGTAAATGATATTATGAATGCCTTCTAACAATTATCCATGTGATTACAACATAAATCACAAACCCGAGATTCCACGCATCTCGTGAAAGAAAAATGAATACGCATCTCAAACAACGCCAACGAACATGCTATTGACTCCAAACATATACGGAGCTAAATGAACATATTTATGATGATAATAAACATATGAATCCATGCATATCACAAGCAAGCCATAAATCAGGGTTTTACACTGGATCACAGAGACAACTGTACATAATCAATCGAACACTTAAAGAATTGCTCTGAAACTTCATAACTCCAAGTCTTTCACCTCAGTGCATTCAATAGATCCTTAATGTATCTAGAAGTCCGCCGACAACAAGAAGCCGCTTCATCAACATTTATTGCTTTATTCTTCTTGTTGTTATCTTCCATTAACTATACTTCTGCACGAATTAAATATCTTGTATTTACAGATATTTAATTCCCTAGACTCAAACACAAGTCAATATTTTGTACACGATCCATTAGGGATATTCTTTGTAATTGATCTAAGTGGAAAACATAGTGCATAATTTAAATCCAAGGTTGACTACCTTGGTGGTGGACGTAGCACTCATTATAGTGTGAACCATCCCAAAATATTTGTGTTATTCCTTATTGTTTGTCAATTACTTGAACTGCTTAGTTTCATTGTTTATATTATCCATTTCAGCAAAACTTAAGTAATCTGTAAAAGGTCTACCGGTAGTCCTTATCGGCAGACCTGGAACAATTTTCTTGAAGGTCTTCCGCTACTTGATTCTTTTCATAGATTGAAAGTAACTTTCAAGGAACTTACTTAAAAGTTTTTAAAGTGTTAATAAGCTATTCAACCCCCCTCCCTTCTAGCTTATTATTGTGCTCATTGGGACCCACAGATTGGTAGATAAGTCGTTACTTATCCTGGCTGGGTATAGCTTCTAGAGTCCATATGTGGGCTATTTTGTAGTGGATTGGTGATGGGAAATGGAAGGCCATTTGGATTTTGGGGTATATTGGTGTTTGGAAAAGGATATGGTGGATTTGGTGAGAAAGGGTTGAAATTCGAGTAATAAGTATTTGGTGGGAAATTGGTGATTGGGGTGCTGGTGATTGGTGGAAGGCTAGTGTTTGGCTGAGGGTTTGGGTTTAGAGGAGTATCAGAAGTATATGCTTCTTGAGAGGTTGCAGGGAAAGTGATTCCCTCAACACTAGGCCTTGGACCTTGCATGAGGCTTGTTATATGGCCTAATAGGCGATTAGCATGTGCACCCAAATTCTGGTCTAACCACTGTTGCATAGCTGGAGTAAGAGCATACCCTGGAACCCCTGTATCAGTACCCACTATAGACTGTTCATTCTCGACGGCCATTCTGCCCAAATCTGTATTCTCTGAACTGGTTCTGATACTTTCTGATCTGACATACGTGCCTGTATCCTGTATCAAACGACCGGTGCTATCTCTTCCTTTTCAAATTCGGGCCAGGTTTCTGAGGAAAATGGTTGAAGGTATCAGAAGGGAAGGTTCCAGGTTTTTGGTTCTAAGTACAATGTGCTTTTATTATTTTATTATTATTCATTTTTCGTAAGATTGATCGAACAAGCACCTGCTTTGTTTTGACAGTCTCGAGACTCTTTCTGGAATAATGGATTATTTTTTCAGAGTATAGAACCTTTGTATTCCACCTGCCTTTCGACTTCCCAAGATTGGACTGATCTCAGGCGAAGAGTCTATACTCTTTCCAAGATCCACCATTCGAATGGTCTAGGACAAATATCATAAAAATTATTGGTCAGCCCCTGTGCATATATCTTTATTCATTTATGTATATATTCGGTCCATGAAGTGTCCTAGAAAACTATATGCTTTTTAACGTTGGCTGATGCAAGGGGTAGACTGGCCATGGTGTAAGGATAGCAGTTCGGAATATTTCTACGTGCGTGCATGTGTGTGAGGTATCTAAAAAGCAGTAAAGTTTTTTTTTCATATATAAAGCAGTAAATGGCCCGTCTTTCTGTTCATTTGTGAATTGCCCCTGTGAATGCCCCGATTTAACCGATTCCCCTGCTACCGAAAAGCGGGTGGTTTCAAAATCTTTTAAAGCGTATGGGAATACATCCGACCTCATTTGTGGACTCAAAATATCCTCAGCAGAGTCGCCACTGTGAGTACCCCGATTTTCGACCGATTCCCCCGCTACCGAAAAGCGGGTGGTTTCAAAATCTTTTAAAGCACGTGGGAATATGCCCGACCTCATTTGTGAACTCAAAATATATACAACAGAGTCGCCATCTTTATTTTAAGGAAAACAAAGAAAAAAAAACCAGATTTGTAAAAGGGTTTCGGAGAATAATTTACAAGGTGGGAAGGGGTTAGGCACCCAACTCGTCCTTTCGGTTTCAAAACAAGTTTTTTTTGGCTAAATATGTTTTTTTATATTTATTTAACAGTTGAAATAAAGCATTTAAATATATATTTGCATATAGATAAGGAAATAATTACAAACTTACAACATCCTCTTTTCTGAAGTTACAAATACATTTATAAAAATTTGGCCATAATAATGACTCTTTTTAGTGCTATTTTCTATAGAATTTCGGGCAGCAAACTTCTTATTTCGCTTACATAGTATTATTCTAAATAACACTTTTTGTACATAAAAATAAATAAAACTTTAATAGGCCTACCTCTTGAAGCGTGAGGGTTTTATCTCGTACCAAACTATGGGTGCTCGCTTTGTCCTCCAAGGAGAGGGAGTATTTTTACTTTTGCTATTGTGGGGATTCGAGCAGCGTGACTGCTCCGTTGGTTTCTTTTCGCCTCGGGATTCGGGTGGCGCAACTGCATGCTTTGATTGGATTTGCTGGCTGGCTGGCGTCAGAAATCAGGTAGAGCAACTGCTTGCTTTTTGCTGATTTGACGTTTGGATTCGGGCATGGCAACTGCTCTTTTTGGGATTTTTGGACCAGTGAAATAAGGAAAAATCCTAGCAAGGCAACTAGGTTTCACTTTGACCGGAGGGTTTTTGTGTTTGGGGGAGATTTGAAAGAGCTTCGGAGCTAGAAGGAAAAATTCCTTCGGCGTTCTCTCAAACTGCGCGGTGAAAGAAACTCACAGCATGATCGCTGTGTGTGTTGTGTGTGCACTCTTTTCTATTGTGAAGCCGAGGACCTCTATTTATAGGCTGGGAGTGAGGATTCTTTCGTTGTTAAGTTTTTTTTCCATGCTTCATTAGCTTGTACCGTGCGATGAGAGAGTTGCACCAAAAGCAAACTGCTATAGGGGATTGGGAACTATTGGGCGTTGCCCATAGGGGGTCTGGGCGCGGCGCCATGGAGGTCTTGGGGCGGCGCCTAAGCTCTTTTTTGTTCTATTTTTGGCACTTTGGCCCCTTGCAATTCACTGTTTATGCATCCTGCTTTTTCTTTTTGCACTTTCAACCCTGTAACTTGACGTTTGTTAGTCCTTTTAACAGGTCTTGATATTTTATGTCATGTCATGTCACATCTAGGGGTACAAAATTGAGGTGTCTACAAAGAAAATTGGGTCTTAATAAATAAATATATTATTTTTCTTAGTATCTGACCTTTCGGTTACCCGCCTCTCACCCTTTAAGTGGACCTCTCGCCTTCCCCATTTAATAACTATGTATGTCTAAAGTTTGGGCAAGTCATTGACTTGTTAGACCTGATATATAATACTCCCTCCATTTTTAAATAATTGTCTTTTTTTTTTTATTCGTTCCAAAAAAATTATCGTGTTTCTAAACTAACACAACCGTTGTTGTAATCGTTACTGCCTTGGACTTGAAATGAACTGGTAGCAAAATGATAGGGTCCAAGCCAACCGACCAACCAACCAACCAAGCCGGGCGGTGGCGGCACGCGTGTATTTGGATACACACTTAGCTATGTCTTCCCTTCTACACAAAAGTATAATGGTCCAAGGGCTGATTGTTAGACCTAAAAGCTCTTATTTATAAAGTAAGGCTCTTTCCTTTTTATTCCTAATAATGTGGGATTCACCACTTCCTACTTACACAACTTCATCATTCAACTTTTATTGAAACAAGTTTCCAACCGTTCTTGTGATAGTATTTTGTGCTGACTTTATTAAGCCTGGATATTTATCCAGGCCTCATGATATATGAGGCTGAAACTATATTGCTGCTGCCAATACTTTGGAAAAATGTTTTCTCTCTTCCTTCCTCCGCCCCCATTGTCTCCCCGTGTAACAATGGATCCAACATATGCTGATAGACAAGTTGGTCGATGCCATAAAGTGACAGTATTCAGGATTTTAATTAGGGGTGTTCATAAATTTTCCTGAACTGGACCGGACCAATACTTTGGATTGGTCCTGGATCTGAATTTTCACAGAACCGGAGAATTGGGTCGGTCCACGGTTCCAGAAACCAAAAACGCAAAACTGGACCGAACCGGACCAATGTGTATATATTATTATTTTATTATATATAATATAGTATAATATATATATACTAAATTACTAACCCTAAAACTAAATCCTATTCATGAAACAGACCCTCTCGGCCTCTCTCATCGACTTCGACTCTTTGAAGTCTGAATCTCTCTTCTCGCTATTCTTATTTCCTCCGACCTCCGTGTCTCTCTGTCCGTCCGTCCGGCGTCCAGCGTCCAGTGTTTGCCATTAACGCCCTCCGCCAGCGTCCAGGCACGGTACCTCTCTCTCCTTTCTTCTTTATCTCTCTCAAACCCTAGATGTCGCTCACTCTCCTTCGTTGTTCGTTGTCTCTCATACCCCACTCTAATTTCTTTCTTTCTTTCTTGCTATTGTTGCTTCTTTCACAATTGCTGCTTCTAGCCATTGGATGCATAGTGTCGAAGGAAGCCTATTTGGCTGCCTTCAATGGGACATTAAATTGTGACTGAGGGGCATAACCATCAATACACTGCTTAAACCATCACTTGAACAAAGGAATGACCTTGAAAATCCTCTATAGCTTAAACCATCTTTCTCCTGTTTTGAACGGGTTTTCTGTTAATTCTATGGAGCTTGATTATCCCATGAACCCTGACGCGGCATTTCAGATTTTGGGGTCCATTAATGGGTTAATTTGTATTTCTACTTTTTCACATGGTACATTTTTATGGAACCCATCTACTCGAATTTCGAAAAAAATTGCCTGATTCGGGCATTAAACTGATGTCGAGAACTGATAAGAGTTCTACTGTGGACCTTGTGTATGGGTTCGGTTATGATGCGTCTACTGATGATTACAAAGTTGTTGAAATTTTGTGCAATAAGGCTTGTCATGAGATAGTTGGAACTGAGGTCTACTCATCAAGAACACGTTTTTGGACAAGGATTGGTAAATTTCCACTGGTGAGATGGTTAGATTGGGATAGTGTGTTTGTGAATGGGCAATTCATTGGGTTGCTGGTGTTACCAAGGATTCCTGTTTAGCTTCTCTTGACGTAGGAAATGAGACTTGGGGTGAAATTGCACTACCGAGCGATAGACGTTCCAGCTTGGTTTTTTTTGCGCAATGGTTATTTCGGTGTGGGTGTTTTGCGCGAATGCCCTTTGTGTGATGCATTACTTCTGTAGAGACTGTACAGATATATGGATAATGAAAGAATATGGTGTGAGAGAGTCTTGGACCAAATTAACTAGCATCCCTTATATGAGTGAAATGCTTAATGAACTAGAACCATTGTACTTGTCAAAAAACCTTATATGGATAATGAAAGAATATGATTTCTTGCAATAATATATGCAGCGGTGGCTTCCGGCTGGTTAATGACCTTCTTAATAATTTTTGCTTTTGGGTCTTCAAATAAACTCATACGCAGTCAGCACATTTCTCTAGTTTTAGCAAGAGTACCAAGCTACGGATTCAAACCGAATTCTGGAGATTTAAACAGCAAGAGGTTAAAAAAGAAATCAGGATTCTTTGTGACAATGAGAAACATATATAGCTGATAGCAGCGATGCACACCAGCTATATAAAAGTCTAGATAGCTTAATTAGTAAATCTCCAGCTTTTACTACTAATTTTTTTTTCCTTTTTATAAAAGTCTAGATAACCTAAGAGTCCTTTCTTTCTGTTTTCTTATAGTAACGTCTTAAAACTTTTGAGTGTTAGTGAACACTATTCAATATTCATAGCTCTATGCCATAAAATTGTGAAGTGATGTTATAAATTGGGGCGGGGGTCGGACTTTTGTTGATTTACCCAATAATATTATCTTCTCGTTTCTAATTTTATTATTTATATGTGGAGTTTTATGGAAGGTTTTTTAATCTATTTATGAAGTTTAAATCTTTTAGATTTTATTATGTATTTGTATTAAACAGGTAAAAAATAAATAACCATCGTATTGGTCCAGTCCTGGTTCTCGTACGTCTTCAATTGGTTCTGGACCGGACCAATGTATTGGTTCTCAAACATATTGAGTTGGTCTTGGTTCTATATTTTTTGAAAATCGAACTATTGGTATGGTCCTGATTTTCACATTTTACCTAAAAATGTGGACTGAACCAGACCAAGCTTACCCCTAATTTTAATTACCTTTCCATCCCGAATCAGTGCTGTGTATCTGATATCACAATAAAACAGGTCGCCATGTACCTTAAATAGTGTGGAATGTGATGGGGCCCGACCTGGGTCCCCCTACGTGGAACGACCACGTGGATTCCAGCTAGACTTGGGCTGGTCCCACCAAGGGCCGAAGACCATTCCTCAGCCAATCATCATTGACAATCACTAACCAGCCGATGAAATACCGGTGACCACAACCTGCCGAGCACAATAGGCGATCATGAATCAACACCCGACCATACAGCAGGATCACTATGCTCTACCGGTTCTATGGGATAAGACAGGTTTAGCCCGTAGCCTGTACATAGCATCCAGGTGCCTTCCCCACAAGAGCCGAGCAAGCCATGCAAGCCGCTATACCTTATCGGCTTACTCAACCGCCTATAATCCTTGCTACACACGTAACAGTACACGCAACCTGTTGACCACTCAGGCACTGCCAGCGAGCCGACCAGGGAACAAGTCCCACCAGTTGGGACCCTCATACCAATCATGACTCCCAATCTAAGCTACTATAAAAGGAAGCCTTTCCCTTCATGAAAGGTAAGATAACTTAACATTGCAAACTTACTATATTGCTGGGAAGAGGAAAAACACACAAAGATATCACTCTCAAGATATCGGAAGCTTAAGGAACGCCTAGCTCAAGGCGCACATACATATTACCATTCTTGACTCTCACACCGGAGGGCAGGAAACCCCAACACCACTAACGGTAGTCTTCCTTTCAGGTACCTATCAACGAAGATCAATCATCAAGCCCAGATATCCTAGAAGAATCGGTACCTCCGGTACCCACAACACCGACGTGACCCCAAAGAGTCGGACACGTCAGCTCAGGTCCATTACGTGGACTACCAGCTCAGTCACCCCGTCTTCGTGGCGTGATCAAGTGGTTCCGTTGCCGGGAATCGATCAAGTGAAGTGCGAATTTTTTAATCAATGGACCAACAGACTCCTACCAAGCCAAACCAGCCGGGAGCGAACAAACTACCACCCTCTCCAGCAAGCAAATTAACAGACATGAGTATAGAACCGATCACCTCAAAAGCAACTACAGGTCAGCCGAGCGTCGTGCATAATATCGGCGAGGAAGCCCAGGTGGATCAACCTCGAACGGAGGGAGAAAGACCCACTGAACAAGAAAAACTTCTTGCGGAAGTAAAATTCTGGGAACGCCAGAAATCTTACTTCGCAGGAATTCAAGAAGCTGAGCTCAAAATGTACGAGCTCCAGCAAAAGATAAAAGCTACCACTACGCCCCAAGAGGAACGCTCTCCGACCATCCAAAATGCCACCTCAAAAGGGAAAGATAAAGCAAAGGCTATATCCCGGCACAGTGCAAGATCCCCGTTGGGAAAGAGAGCGAGCGAGCAAGCGCCCAAACCCAGTGTTCAAAGTCGGCTAACTTTTCCTAACGAATCTAAACGCTCCCGGCGAGCACGAGAAAGGAGCGAGGAAGGGGAATCCAGGCTAAGGGTAGAGGCGGCCAAAACTAGAACCTGTGGACATTGCACACACTCCCAGCAGTCAGGTGCAGGATACCCCAAGAGTGGTCGGAACGCGACCACCGAGGTACAAGTATCGACTAGTAAGCCCTCCTTGGCTGTCGAACAGGAGGTGAAATTCTTAAAAGGTCGACTAGAGGCCATGGAGAAGGGAAAACCCATGCTATTGCCTCCTGCCAAGAATGGCCCGTTCCAGGAAAGAATGAGAAAAGCTCCCCTCCCAGACAAAAAGATCCCCATTTTCGAGCCATACCAAGGCCTCACCAATGCCGTAGATCATATGGCTAGCTTTGAGGTAAAGATGAACGCAGTTGCTCCCGAAGATGAGGATGCTTGGGGAAAGATTTTTGCGGGAACATTGAAAGGGAAGGCTCTGAAATGGTATACAGGCCTGCCATTGGATTACGTGGAAAGTTGGGATGAATTCAGGCAGATGTTTGTCAATCGGTTGCCTCGGCGAGACTTGACCAAAGAAGCAAACCGACCTATGTGGGATCCAACAGCGGATTAATGAATCCAACCAACTCTACATGGATAGGTTTATGGCCATGGTGGACCAAATACCGTATATCTCGGAGGAGTCTATTAAGATGTGCTTCATCTCAACTACAACGGGGCGATGAGGCGGGGAAATGATCTTCTTAGCGATCAAACCTCGGTCGGGAAATGTACGCCCACGCCATTCGGGTAATCAATACCGAGGATGCGAAGAAGGAGGGAAGTGAGAAGAAAGAGGGAAAGAAGAAAGAGCAGGACCACTCGAACAAAGGTAGTCGAGGATCGAATAACAAGGAGGATGATAATTGTAAGACTCCGATTCCCGGTTAGCGTGAATTGCGTGCAATGCTCGCATTTCTTCCTTGGTTGATTGCTCGTTTGACTCGTGAGAGAGTCTAGATATGTATGAGAGACCATATTAAGATCAAAATACTTTTAAGAGATTCCATTTAGTTGTTGACTTGCTAAAGTGACAAGTCGTAACCCGACGATAGTCGAAATGCGGCGATTGAGAGTTTATTCGGGTTTTGTGTTTCTGACCTCGATTTGGTCCCAGATCTTTACATGATGATTAAATAACATGTTTAGATGTGTTAGAATTCTAATTGGATGTATTCCATAAGTCTCGTGAAGTTTTGACGCCTCGAGAATAACAATTCTCCTTATCGCGTAGTTTGAGATTGAGCCGGCGAAGCGTCTCGTCTTTCGGAGCCTATTTCCCTATCTGTTGTTCATCATCTGAGAGGCATTCAGGCCTATTTTGTAGCCCTAATAGGTGTTTATAATCATGGGTTATTACCCGTCGGTTTGTGGTTTCATTCGACGTTTCGATAGTAAGTTGTTACGTCTTGCGCCGCTTTTGCGGGTTGTTTCGGGTGTTGTTTTTGGGAGTCTAGACCTACTTTAAAATTTGTTTGAGACTTGGATGGATTAGTTTAATGTTTGAGGACTTTAAGGGTTCAATTGTGAGCCATTTTGAAGCTTTAAGGCTCGAGGATGCATGCGGGAGCGACCGAAACCGAGCAAGGAATAAACAAAGGGGTTTTTGGTGGTGAGATGTGATGCGCTCGCATCATACTTGCATGATGCGACCGCAAGGGTCCACAGCAGCCCCGTTACGGGTTTTTGTGGAAAATTGAAATGTTGTCTAACTTATACCCACCCAAACCCATTCTAAACTAAACCTAAACCCTCCTAACTAACCTAAGACATGTCCTAACCATCTATTGGTGTTTTAGATGGGGATTAGTGTGGCCAATTGGAGAGAAACAACCCCACCCACCTAAACTAATCTCACTTACCTTCTATCATATATAAACCACCAACACTTCATTAAACCTCCCATTTTCTGCCTACAACTTCTAAAAAACGTGGGAGACTCTCTTGGGGGCTTAGAGAAGGGTTTTCTAGGGTTCTTGAAGGTCCATCCATGGATACGATAGCTTGAGAGCTCCATTTCTCAATCTACACCATGGATTTGAAGAGAAGGTCAAGGAGAACAACACCCACCAATTGGAATTTCGGGATTGTGACTTGTAGGGGTTGTTCAAAGGTAAGTTTCTACCTCTCTTTCTCTTCTTTTGGGCTCCATTGACCCTAGGGAAACAATCATTTGTGCTATGTGAGGTCAATGGAAGCCATTGTTAGGGTTTGTAGAAGATGCCATGAACCCTAGGTTTCTAATTGATGATAGAGCTTGGTTGGACCTATGTGAGACCTTGATTTATATGAAATTCAAGTGTTTAATGGTCTATTGAACTTGGTTATGTTGATTATCTATGACTATTGAAGTTGATTTGGGAGAGATACTTGGAGGGTGTTTTGCCCTAATTATGGTTTAGCTTGCAAATTATTGTTGGGAGCTTGATTACTATGTTTTATATGCTTATTAGAGTATATTAAACCATGTTGTATAATTTAATCATGAATTGGAAATTATGATTGGTAAGGTGACTTGAATGAATTTATGCACAAGATGGCCAATTTGTTCTAAGTTGCATTGTTAAGTGAATTGTGGGGTTTATGTGAGTTTAATGAACATGGGGAGATGCCTATTGATGATGGTTATGAACATAGAAGATATTGAGACTCATGGCTTCTATGCCCTAAAATTTTAGAAAGGGTAGATTGGACTCAACGGAGTCATTATAAGTTCAATTAAGTGCTAAATGAACTTGAGTTGAAATCCTACGACGCTTGGATTTCGTTTGATTAGTGAAGTGAAGCATATAACTTCCAAATTTTAAATGGTTGGTGATTGTGATGTGTTTTGTGGATTTTTAGTCTTGGGAATTAAGCCCGAATGACTATTGGGATTTGGTTACAAACTTTAAGGAATTATTACGGGGTGAATTTGTAAAACACATAAATAATGAAATGTGTTAGTAAGACTCAACGGAGTCGTTATAAGGCCAATAAAATGATAAAGAGCCTTGGGTTGAAACCCTACAATGTTTGGGTTTGTTTGGGTTATGTTTGTGCACATCGGGTTTTTGGTTGTGTCCTATGGCGACACTTATGTTATGGAGATAGAAATATATTTTAAGCATGCTTGTTAGAGCATGGGATAATGGAGACCCATATAAGGTCACAAGAATATTTAAGAGAAGATTAAGAAAGAATTCTCTTCTTAAGGATTTTGGTTGCGTGCTTATAAAAGCACTTGTGAGAAGTGACTACGGAGTAGTCATGATGTTTTGAGTATGAGGTTGGTGTTATTGATCATGTATGACGGTTAGGACTATGATTGAGTCCGGTGTACTTAAAATAGAGACTAAAAATAATAAGTCTTGAATTGTGGATATTTTGAGACTAGCGTAGTAGTCTTTGGTTTGATTTGAGTTGAGGATTATGGAAGACCTCACATTATATTTTATTAAGCTTGTAAGCTATACTTGACTGGGTTGATGACTTGAGGAATAATAAGTACCTCAATATGTAATTTTTGAACTAAACTTGTAAGTTAGTTAAACACATTGGTTATATGCAAATATATGCATTGTTCTTGATACTTGGTAGAGCATTATGTCCTACTTGATTATATGCAAATATGTGCATGAGTTATGGAATTTCATGGAGCAGTATGCCCTACTTGTTTATATGCAAATAAATGCATGGTTTATGAGTTGTTGTAGAGCATTATGTCCTACATGATTTAATGAGCCCGATAATAATGAATTTGGTCTCATCGGTTTATGCAAGTAAATATTTGCTTGATGGTTTGGTTTAAAGTCCAACTGGCGGGTTTGGTTGTTGTGTCGGCAATGGGACGATTCATAGTCTTTGGGAACAATCGCTATGAATCGTTGCATTGGTTCCCTTTCTCCTCACTATTTGGCCAATAGTGGGATGTGATCTCGAGTTATGCCACCTAGCACGACATCGAAGGCTCTCATTTCTCATCCGGAGACTGGATGAATGTAACGAGTACTCATTAAAGGAAATCTGATGAGTTGTGATTATTTGGGGAGGAAACCCCAGGGTATTATTGATTGGGAATTGAGCCCGAATCATGGTTTGAGATTTGATATCAAGGTAAGTTGGTTGGGTTTGGAACCCGGATTTGATTGTAACGGTTCGAAATACGTTTACTGTTACGCATAATTATTTATGAGCATTTATATGAAAGATAAAATGTTACTTGATTTATGTGAGTTTATGTGCTTTAAAAATTAAGTACATGTTTTATGATGGTATACTAGCATGATACCATGATTTTATATGATTGTGCATTTATGCCATGCCATGTCATAATATGCCTCATGTTGCATTTAGAAACTTCTTTGGGTCATTATGACTCACTCCGGTGTGATTGTTTTCCCTAGTGTGTGCGGATCCCGTTAGTAAGCGGCTAATGCGGATAACGATTGTTAGTGTGGTCTTCCAAGTTATAAGCTTGGAGTTATTTATATATTGTTGTTATTTATTTGTGAGGCTCGAATGTAAAGTTATGTAGACTTTACTTGGGTAGATTGTAATATTATATTATGGTTGTGTATTTGGGAGCCGGTTGTATTGCCGATCATTTGTACCCTTAGTAATTATTTCCTTTGTCGTTTCGAGCATGTGTGGCTCGTTTATTCTAGTTGTGGTGTATTGTTGTTCCTACCTCCAATAGTTTTAGTCGTGAGGTTTGGTTGGTGGTTTAGAATTGATTATATGGTTATAGTTAAATTGTTCCTCCGGCAAGTTATAGCCGTTGAGTGTTGTTTATCAGGTTGGGATTTTGATGGTTGCCGGCCTTGGTTGCCCGATGGTTTGTTCGGCGTGTCTAATGTTGCGTCACGTCGTCGAATTTTGGGCAGAGATTTACTATCTCTTGGGTTGTTTATATTTAGGAGCTTGATAGTTCGGGTCCCATTATAGTTTTGCTTCCGCAGGTTTTGGTTTTATTTTTAAGTATTATTCTTGTTATGGCTTTACCTTCAATCGTTAATTGGTTGGCTCGCTTTTGACTTGCACCATTATGCTTAGCGGTGCTTGTCTGTCTCTTAGTTTGTCGATGGCACGACCTTGGGATCTCGTATTGAGATAAATCCGGTCGGGATCGTCTAATAATAGAGGAGAAATGTGTGGGACGATGTTGATTTGGACCCCACTCATGCTAGCCGCGAGCATATCATGAATGTCTCTCGACCGGGATAAATTGGTAGACCTTACCCATCAAGAGCTTCCGGTATCCTCGCTTAACAAACGATGCGCCTACCATAAAGATATCGGCCATACGACCGAGGACTGCATCAATTTGAAAAAGGTCATCCAAAAATTGAATGACAGAGGCGAGCTCAGGAGGTTTGAGCGAATGGGAAATGACCAACAAGAAAGGCTGAGAGAGCCAGAAAGACATCATAATCCTCGACCGGATAATGGAGGACCAGAAACGTGATTAATACAATCGTGGAAGCATCACCAAGTGGAACCCAAATTAAAACATGATTTACAATTTAAAGCACGTGGTTCACGCGATCTTGCGCCCTGATGAAGCAGAGGAATCACCTTCGGCCAGCGAGCTCGCATGCCTAGTCGATCGCCTTGCCAACAACCTTTGACTCTGCGAGTGAGGATTCACAATAGCGAGGTGAAGCGAGTTCTCATAGATAGAGGGGCAGGAAGGGATATCCTGTATTACACATGCTTTAAGGAAATGGGGTTGTGGAACGCCCACCTCGCCGGCGTGTCAGGTTGGAGGGTTTCACCGGGCATAAATTGGTGGTGAAAGGAGTCATCACGCTCTCGGTGATCCTCGGGAAGAGACCAATACCCCCTCGAACGGAGGAGATTGATTTTCTAGTACTGACCTACCATCCCCATACAACGCCATACTTGGTTCACCTTCCAAAATTTCAAAATGGTATCCATGGCTCATCAGAGAGTCAAATACCTATCTAAAAAGGGATTGGAATGGTTTTGAATGATGCGTCAAGTACTTTGAATATATCTACAAGGAGAAAACCCAAAAAGAAAAGTGGTGATTTCCATGCGAGAGGAGGTGGTCGAAGTTAGTGATCGACGAAAGTCGAGAG